>APFE030127721.1:163794-241331 GCA_000404065.3 Pinus taeda | reverse complement strand
GAGGCCATGGTTGATGAAATGGCATCTTTGCACAAAAGTGAGGCTTGGGATCTGGTGGAGTTACCGGCTGGAAGGAAACCCATTGGAAGCAAATGGGTGTTCAAAAGGAAGACAAATGCAGAAGGAAAAGTGGAGAAATACAAAGCCCAGTTGGTAGCAAAAGGTTATTTCCAGGTGCCAGGAATTGATTTTGGAGATATTTTTTCTCCTGTTGCCAAGGTAACTTCTATTAGATTACTTTTATTTATTGTTGATGCTTTTGATTTTGAGGTAGAACAAATGGATGTGAAGACAACATTTCTTCACGGGGATCTGGAAGAGGAGATTTACATGAAACGACCTGAACACTTTGTGGTGAAGTGTAAGAAAGAATTGGTATGCAAGTTAAAGAAGTCTCTGTATGGGTTAAAACAGTCCCAATCGATGCATCTCACATGGTGGACCCTATTCATCACTTCACACACCTTGTCAAAGGCTTCCCCATGTATGATTTTTCGCACGCTAGGTTGCATCATATTTCGTCGTTTGCGAACTTGTCCTTCCTTCTTCTACTTGTTGTTCGTGTTTCCTATCGTGAGAGCGGTGTGCGTTCGTGCGAGCTGTGTACCATACACATGTACCCATCTGGAAGGTGGGCACGCATGTTGTTTCATCCATCCTACCTGGCTTCCCTCCTCATCTGAAGCTTCCCAAATTGTAAGTTGTTAGGCCCCTATACTACTAGTATAACCCTTATTGTTCTTATTATTATTAGTACAACCCCCTTATATTGATGTACCCATGTAGTGCCCATATTGTTACTATTGTGCCCCATAGAAGCCCACTATTGTTATTATTGTGCCCTTACATTATTATTGTTATGTAGGCTCTGATTATGTTATGACCCCTTAGACTCCTATATATAGAAAGGAGTTCTTTTCATTGTATCATCCAAGAATTGTTCATTTATGTAATGTAAAGGAGGTTGCCCCCTCGAAGAGGCTGAATTCTAAGGCGTTGATCTATCTTTTCTATCTTTTCTTGAGCTGGTTTCATAACAGTAGGATTATTGTATTGATCTCCACAATCTGATGGGAGGTCGAGATTTATATCACTTCTTTATGATGTAATTACTAAATTATGTCAAATATATTTCATGAGCACTTTTGAGGTTGCCAAAGGATCTAGAGGCACACTAAAAATAACTGGAAAGGTAGGTGTTTGTATAGTGCCAAGAGGATAGATAAGGAACTATATAAAATACTTCAAGAGTGATTTACTTAGTTCTTTGAGCTCGCAACTGAACATATTACAAACGAAAAATAAGATGGAAGAAAAAAAGTTATCCTTAGCCATATTTTTTTATTGAAATGTACAAGAAAAAACCCACTAAAGGAATGCCCCATGGATCATATTGAGGCATATTCCATATGCAATAAGGAACCCACCATAAAAAACTATACATCTTTTCCTTGTTTGAATGTTTTTTATCAAGAATAGAGGAAATGAAACAACTATGTTTTGTGGCACATAAAAGATGATGGAAATAGAAACCACAATGCATGATTCAACACAAGTCTCAGACTTATGATTCTTATTGCACTAACCCTTCTATGCAATATGATTTTCATCCATGGTTTCTTACAACATAACTATGCATGGCTTCTCCTCTCCCAAACTAGCTTTGGAAATATGGTTGGAGAAACTTTACTTATCGATGCCCTTAATAGGATGTTGTACTACCACCCATGTAGCTTCTACCACCCATGTAAGCATCCCCATCATCCCCTCCTCATCCAAAATTACCTACACAAACTATTTGTAACCTTAATAATGAGAGGGAAACTTGACCATCCTAGGTTCTTGTGCTTGCCACCTACCCTACGTATGATATATCTTCTATAATACCAAGATATCCATATTTATTGTTGTAAGACATTAATCCAAACCAATCCTCTTATTCACATTAAAGTGTTTAATGAGGGTGTTCAAAATGAAAAACCTGCACAAGAAATATCTCCTCGACCTTTGAAGGATCATGCATGCCTTGAACCCCATAACCCACCTTATCCAAAGGGATTGGACCAAGAGAAACATATTACTAAGCCAAGGTTTGATTTCTTTCTGGAACTTAAGATTGTGTATGTTAAAATATCATTTATCCAATCCATTAAGGATGTTACCATATATTCAAAAGTGGTAAGGGAAATTTGTTTAAGAAGGTTTAGTCATAGAAAGAAGGATCTCCAAACTATCCATGTGATGGGAAAAATGTCAAACTCAATGATTGGGGCAGGGGGGTTCTTGCAGCTAAGTTATTTTACCTTAGAATCCCATTAGTTAATGCATAAATCAATATTATAGTCATTCCTACTACATTAATTGATATAGGTTCTACCACTAATGTCATGATGTGAGAAACTATGGAAGTCATAGGGATCTTTGGTCTTAGGAAGACCCCTACTGTATTTCAACTTCTTGATAGATCCACCATTAAACCAGAAGAAATATTGGAAGAAGTAGTGATATCCATCAACTCATGAGAATATATTACTGACTTCATGGTCCTACAACCCAAATTCTCTTTAGGCAGGAATTTTTTAATCTTGGGAATGCTATGGTTGGAAATTTTCAATGCTTATATTGGCTATTGATTGGGAAATTTGACCATATATAATGGGACATTTACTAAATAAATGACTTTGTATCCTCTCGTGAAACCCAAAATAGATTTTGAAGCACACATCTAAGCTAATGGAGAGGATAGTGATGAAGAATAACAATCTTAATGAATCCTCTTTATAAATAAATATTAATCCATAAGAGAGAAAATCACTAATGCCGAAATCAATGATTTTATATCTTCAACCTCTTTCTCATCCAACTTGCATATTCTTGACCATGTTATGCATCTCAAAATCTAGGTTCTCTTTCCTAAACAAGCACTTCACCTTTAGGATGTGAATTCTCTGTTGAAGAAGGCTAAGGGTCCATTACATAAACTATATAAATCAAGCATGGGAATACCTTGAACATCAATTAGGGCTTGACTGATTAACAAAATTAGTGAATGGTAAAGTGTTGTAAAAGCATAATGATGCCTTTCCTGGGATTACATTGACATAAAGGGGATCCATCTTGATCTGTGTACACAACATATATACATTAATGAAGGATATAGACTGATCCACTAGCTCAAACATTGGATGAACCCAACATTCATGGAAATAGTGAAGGAAGAGCTATAGAAATTGCTAGTGAGTCTCTCCTCTTCTCATTGGACCCAAGGAAAATTGAAAATGGAGGACTTGTGTGGATTACCAAGAACTTAACAAATCAACACACAAATACCATTTCCACTTTCATTCAAAGAATAGGTATTGGAAACATTGGCAATGGAGAAGTACTGATCTTTCCTTAATAGATTTAGTAGGTATAACTAGATCTAGATGCCACCTAAGGATAAAGACAAATCAACACACCTAGGGCCTTTTAATATCACGTTATATTATTTGGGTTGTTTAACATTCCTACTACCTTTCAAAGAGCTATAATTGGTATATTTTTTATTTGATTTATAACTATTAAAATATATATATGGATGATTTTATAACATATGGTGATGAATTTGATGAGGCATTAGAAAATTCAGGGAAAAAATTAATAAGTTGTAAATAGTCAAACATTTTTGTCAACAATGTGAAATGTGAAATGATGTTAATTGATGGCATAATATTGGGGCACTACATTTTAGCTAAAGGCATCCAAGTGGATATAATGAAAATCGAAGTAATATTGAACTTTATGAATCCACGTTCACAAAAAAAGTATGAAACATTGTGTTATTAAAACTCTTTAATAGGTCATTCTACACTCTTTCAAAAAGTATGAAGTTTCTCAAGATATGTTGGTTACTAATGTCAATTTATTGTGAATTTCTCACAAGTTTCTCGTCCATTGTTTTCTTTACTTAACAAGAGATCTAATATTTTTGAGGAAGAAAGATGCCAACAAGAATTTGATGAACTAAAATCCAAGGTATTTGAGGCTCCTATTTGAGAGGACATAATTGGTCCCTCCCATTTCATATCTCTATAGATTCATTAAAAAATTTCATTGCAGTTGTTTTGAAGCAAATAGAGGGAAACAATATATACATCATTTGTTACATCAACAAGAATCTTTCACCTAGAAAATTAAATTATACAATAATCGAACAAATTTATTTGTAGTGAAACATGTGAATAATTAATTTGAATATTACATCATAGGATGTTTCAGATTGAACATGACTCCATCAAATATTTAATGAATAACCCAATTACTAATGACAAGGTAACTAGGTGGTTTTTGTCATTACAAGAATATGATATAACCATATTCAACAAACCTCACAAATATAATGTTGTAGATGATTATATCTCAATATTTATATCTAACATGAATGGGCCTCTTATGGAAGAATCTTTACATGATGAGAACCTATTTGAAATTTCTACTATCTCTTTGTGGTTTGCATATATCATTAATTACTTGGTTGCATGTATACTTACACATCATATATCTCTAAATAAGTGAAAAAATATCATAATTTTTTTTCGAAATTCTCATGGACCAACTATTATATTTTCTACATAGATGTGCCTAATCTCATCATTCGAAAACATGTGCAAGAATATGAGATATAAGAGATCTTGAAATATTTCCATGATAGTCCCTATGGGGGCCACTTTATAGATAAGAGAACTAGATAAAGGATACTTTACCAAGAGTACTATTGTTGCACAATATTCAAGGATGACAAGGACTATGTAAAGAAATGTAATAGTTTTTAGTGAATGGGATGACTAGTGCAATACAATGAGATGCCACTATAGCCCCAATTAGTATTGGAACCATCTAATAAATGGGCCCTTGATTTTGTGGGATTGATCAATCCTTGTTCTCACCATAATTCCTACATCCTCAGACATGATGACTATGTTACAAAGTGGATGGAAGTCAAGGTACTCATGATTATGGTTGAGTAAGAATTAAAAAATTCCTTCATGAGGAGACTTTCAACAGATTTGGGATACCTTAGGAAAGAGTAATTGACGGAGGAACTAGGTTCACTTCAAGGCTCATTGAAGAATTGGTGGAAAAATACAATATTAAAAAAAATATTACTACACCACATCATTTTCATGTTAATGGGTTAGTGGAAGGGAGAAACATAATTCTTGAGGTTATCATCAACAAGAGTATCTAGCAACACCTTAAGGAATATGTTGATAGAATCCCTAAAGACCTATGGGCTTATTAGAAAACATGGAGGGCCACTATCAACTACACCCCATATGAATTGGTGTATGGTAAAAAGTTGTTTTTTTTCCAATTTAAATAGAAACAAAAACACTTACAATAACTATCCAACCTCGAATGCACTTATCAATAACCTAGAAGTAAATAATTATCCAAATTAACAAGCTAGAAGAACTTCACTAAGACGCCTTGCACCAAACCAAAATTATAAAACATCAAAGAGATCCATAGCATGAAATTTTTATTAAAAGGAATAAACATCAAATATATTAATAGTGTGACAAGTTTATTAAAATGAATAAGTTTAGACTTGGAGGCTAAGTCTTAATCTTAGACTTCAAGTTCAAATATTTTTAGGGGAAAGTTCCACACTCGATGCCTTAAGCCCTATGATATTGATATTTTTTATAATAGTAGATCCATCAAACTTCACACCATAAATGAAGAAAGGATTCTTCTAATGGTAAATGGACATATATTTTGGTTATATCTTAAACATATTTCCAAGGAAGCTATTTTGAGGAGAATCACTAGTGAATGGCCTAACATCGAGATCAATGAAAAATTAAGGAGCCTTACTAGACAATTCATTCCAATTCAAGGAAAAAAACTCATATAGAAAGGAACTTCATGGCTTCATCATGGTTATATAATGATACTTCTAGATATGGCTCCTTTAAAAGTTTTTCTTTAATAAATTTCATTTTATAATATGTAGGAGAGGATGTTATTGTTGATATAACTTTGTTGCTGCAACCTTGTTATTGCAAATCCATTATATAACCTAGTTGTTGCAACTATCACACTGAACACCTATTCATGCAACTCTATTGCTATACCAATATTTCTGCAAATCAGATGCTACAACTCAGTGACTAGAAGTTAGTTAATACAAATTTTTACTTCCACTGCTACAAATTTGATGCTATACTTTCATTGTAACTTAGTGATGAAAATTTAATTTATACAAATTTAGAGCACTATTTATACAACTTTGGAAGCAACATTTCTATAAATTTGGAGCACTATTGCTATAAATCCACTACTGTAATTGAGATAGCCAAAAACGGTGATGATGATTTTTCTATGAAACCATGAATGGATTGAGTTGCAATCCTTCCAACACTATTGCTGTGATTCCAAGTGTCATTTCTACAACTTTGAATGTTGTTGCTACAATTCTAAGTTGATGTTACAACTTTTGGTATATGTTGTAACTAAGGGACTATGCTATAACTCCACTGCCAATGAGGATCTTAGTTATCTTGTGGGACCAACACAACAAAGGTACAAACCCCTAGCACAACAAAGGTAGAGAAACTTATTGTAAGTTGGAAGATATGTATCTCAAACCATGTACTAAATGATGTTTTAATGGAATTTTTTAAATTGACTTGATTTGAACCCCTCACATCACTAACCACCACTACTAGCCTAGGAAATTAGTTCCCAAATTATTGCTTCCATTATGGGAAACCTAAAATATATGAACCATTCATTCCAGTTTTGCAATCACACTTTGCATGAGCTCTATGTAGGGAAAATGGAAGGCTCACTCAATTGCAGGGAACCAAACACTATTACTCGAGGCATATAACATATGTATCAAATTTTTCAACAAGGAGGATGGATGGAGTATATAAATAGAATAAAAGGATGTGACAAGATAAATCCTTAGTGGCAGACATACTAGTATATGTAACATAGGAAGTGATAGTAGAGGTAAGAGGGATTTCCAATATAAGAGATTTCTAGTAATACTAAAGAAGGTTAAAGCTTGAAATCATGCAATAATTTATTGAGCTAAGAGAAGCCCTAGTTAAGAAGAGAACATAGTTTGATGGAAGGTCCCTGCTAGATCCTTGGGTGGATCTGAATTTTTTAGTGTAGTGATACATCACTTGTGAAGGCCACCACAGAGTAGTATACCTTCAACACCTTCGGTTAATAGAGCACCTACAACAAGAAAGACTCATACATTTTCTATTCTTCCTCTGGAAAACTTTGCAAAACATGGCATCACCAATGGAAAGGTTTATCTAACTACATGAAACCCTCTCATAGCAAAAACTTCTTAATATCTTGGTCGATAATATTTTGAACTAAGAAGATAGGATTTTGAGTGAAGTGGAAATGGTACCAAGTAAATTAGAAGTTATTATAACTCCACCATGGGACAATGTGTTTGCAACTCCAGAGGTCGCTACAAATCCAAGAGTTCTAGTCATATTGTACATTGTTATGACACCATTTATCGTAGAATATCCTTGCATGTTGATTCAAGAATAATTTCTTGATTATTCTACTACAACTCCATAGAAATAAAAAGGATTCCATGAAAATGATGTGGGGATAATACGAAAAACACCTTTGACAAAGAGGTTGTGGAGAATGAAGAATAGGGCATGTTAGGTTCCTCTCCCAAAGAAGAAAATGACTAGATACATTGAAATTGCTGCAATTCTACAAATACTAGAAGAAACTTTTGCTACTCCCCAAGAAACAACAAAGGAAGAAATATAAATACTTGCAGAACAAGAGGGACCCCTACTATACAAAAAGAACATTTAGGGCTAGAAACGTAAGAACCTCCTATTTCTCCACAAGGAATAATAGAGGTATTGGAAGAAAGACACTCTACTACTCCATAAGAACCAAAAAATGTGATGGGGGATGATCTAAACCTTTATGGGCTTACATTTAACAAAGAAATAATTATAGAGGACCTTATTTAAACACAAGAATCAACAAGAGAGACTATTGGAGAAGGTGTTACTGCTATCCTGGAAGTGTACCAAGAAGAAGAAGATGTTGCAAGAGTGTACACTTTTAAACAAGAAACCACAACCCCTGAAGTAGAAGAGGCCACCATTATGCAAAAATAAGAATATGCTATAACTATTGAACAAAAAGATATCATTACTTCCCTAGAGCTAGAAGGTGCATCCAAGGTCAAGAGATATAAAAAAGTAAGTAATCCTTTTCTTATGCCAATGCAACTACAGCTAACAATTCAACTATGACTAACTACATCGAGATATCAAAACTATTGCGACTTCAACTATGACCTTCCTAATCAACGAACAAGTGTATATGTCACTTTTGAGGAAAAACTAGATTCTTGAAATGGAGAGTAGAAAGCTCTAAACCACTGCTAAACTATTTGAATATTAACTAATGAAGAGAAGGACCTTTGAGAGGTTAGATTTCCTTGCTAAGGTAGTAAAATCCACTGGTCCATAATAACCTCTCCCATAAATAACTGAAATATCCCATACTTACAAAAGAGAAATCATGGAGGTGGTTGTTTAATATAGAAGAAAAATTCCTTCCCTAATTGTAATTACTACACAAAATAAGGACAAAACAATATAAGGAAATGCCACCCAACTTGAATTTTCTAATAGATAGGTGAGAGCAAAAGAATATATATGGAACCATTTTCATAGCATCACATAAATAAGGTGTGATGCCTAGTAAATAACACTCACATCTTTTCATATCATTACTGGAGAAGTGGGATAAATATTTTGAAACCCATTGAATTCAATGGGAAGAAAAAAAATTGGAAGAAAATAAAATATTTTACCTTGAGAAACAAATAAACTACTTTAAAATTGAGAAAATTTTACTTGGCTTGTTAGTTGAGTTACATCTTAGTTATAAAGCTCCCTCATTGCATTACAATATGTTCCAATAGGAAAAAAATATAATGTTTCAAAGAAAGGCTATAATGTCTAGGAAACCCTTTGAAATTACATCACTTTCCACCTATTTGGAAGCATATTATGCCTATACTAGTGAAGAAAACAATTTAATTTGTGAGATATACCAAAAAATGTTTTGTTGTTCTAGGATCTATTATGGAATCCTAACCACTTAGTAGGGGGTGTCTAATAAAGGGAATTTGTATCTTGTTTAAACAACCATGCCAATTGGGCATAAACTCCCAAAACCATGCAAAATAACCTTAGATGAAACTTATGGGTCAAAATGGAATTTCATAGCCCCCTACAGATCATAAACATATAAAAATGATGGGCCTCCTCTCCACCACATATAGAATCCATGACCAAGGAAAAGGAGTGAGATATTACACATTGTGGGGCACAAATTTATGTATTGGAAAAGGAAACTATAAAATATGCATGGAGATATGGAAATAAGAAAGTGGGGATGTCCAATAGACATGCCCCTTTAATCTTGGAATTGTAAAGGAAACACTAAAGAGGGTGGAAAGATATATCAAGTGGATGGAAAGTTATGGAAATAACTAGATAGCTTTTAATTTTCATTATTTGATGACTTGAATACCTACCAAGGTTTATAGGAAAGATTAAAATTGTTGGTATCACAATTATTGTTACACCAAAACTCATAGGTGTTAGTAAATTGATGCATTTGTAGAGTTAGAGTATCCTCGAGAGGTGGTTAAGAACATGTTGTGAAACACATGGGGAGCATTGCCAAGTCAAATAATCTACCCCCCCCCCCCCCAAGGGTGTTTTGAACTTGATACCTTTGGCTGTGATACCACTTTTTGGGATCATAATTTTCATTGCACCTAAACCCATGGGTGTTAGTAAACAAATGCATCACCATATTTAAATTATCCTCAAGAGGAAATAAAGAACATGTCATGAAACACACGGGGAGCGCTACCAAGTAAAACAACAAATTTTCTATAGGAGGCTAGTTCTATGCTCATCAAGTAGGGAAATTTGAATATAGCCTCAATAACCTTCAGGATAGCTTCCTACTCAAACTTAAATCGATTGTTGGTTTCATGGGGCCACACAATGATTTCAATAAAGGGGTTCGTAGAGGGGGAAGGGTGGGGTTGGGTAAGATGATAGATGCTCAAATAAACATCATTTAAGCATCCATCCAATACCCTTTTGTATATCTTCTTCCCATTTCCATCTCATCCTAATAAAATTTTCATCCATAATTGTGCCTTTCTGGTTAAGGTATAATTATCTCGTAAATATGTCATTTCAATACATATTCTTATGCATTTTTAGGATATTATTTGGGCTTAAAGTGATACACATGAATTAAGATGTATAGGTAATGCTTCCAAGTGTGGGTGTTGAAACTCTCTCAATTGCTTCTTTAACTCTTTGTAGGAGATAATCCCTACAACTCTCCTAGTAGTTGTTGTAACTCTTTACAGGATATAGGTGCTACAAATCCTTAGTGTGAGTTGCTATAAATCTCTATTTGAGTATGGTTGTTGCAAGTCTAAGTTGTTGCCACTTGTGCTATAAATTTAGTTCACTAACACCATTGTTGTAACTTCCCATAGCTATAGCTCTCATGTCTCTATTTTTGCAACTCTAAATTCCCTATTACTAGGATTCTTACCTCTTTGATGTTGCAAATATTTCTTTACTTGCATCACTATTATGACTCACACAAGACTATTGCAATAACTCCAGGATAGTTGTAATAACGTAATAGGAAAATTGATAGTTTTCATTTATGGAATGGTTAGGTAAACAAAAAACAATCTCCTCACACAAGAAACTGATGAAGGCGATAGGGGCTTAGAAAGGGATGAATGACTCAAACACCATCAATCATGTAGTTGTTTAAGTCAACATGTGCTTGATTCTTTTTTTTTTTTGTTGTTGTTGGAATTTCATTGTAACTGGATGGAATAACTTGATCCTCATGGATTTCCATAAAATTATTTGGTTAAATTAGATATAAAACCTTATGTATAAAACATATGATCTCTCTAAGCTATGGGAGTCAGAAATTAAACTAATTAATTAATAATGTTATTTATCGTAATTCCAATTTCCTACAATTTCAAGCCACTTTTCATTTTGATTCAATCAATGGTGTGGTGATTATCTAGGACCTTACTGCTTTCATAAGTATATGCCTCATCTAAGGAGGTAGGGCCCTCTTGTTAGCCAACTATTGTCTATACTTTACAGAGTAGCTATAGTGTCTTTCATATATATTTTTTTTATGTTTAGCAGTTCCTTTAACTAGTAATTAGTTGTGACTCTAATATTTCCTTTTCTACAAATTTTAATATTGGTTGTTGTAAATTTAATATTTCCTTTGCTACAAATGTAGGATTCAACTATTGTCACTCTAATTGCTATAGCTCAAAATTTTGGTTGTTGCAACTCTATAATTTCATGTGCTACAACTTTGATAATTTGTACTACTGTAACTCGATAACTTGGATTTATCGATATAGTTTCCTCACTAACATTAAGATTCATTATATACTAATCATTGGTGTTGCATAGAAGGTTTCTATTTAATACATTGTTGTAACTCCACATTGATCCCATAATACTATGTTTCTTTCTAGAATTTCAACTACTCTATTTTTGATTGAGTTTTGTTTAGAAAATTTGAATTGTAGTCTTATTTTATTTATGGGTAAGTTTGTTTTAATGGTTTGATAATTATTGAATCATATTTCATGTGCAACTACATTTTTGTTACATTAACCAAAATCATACCAACAACTAGAATAAGTCAATTTAGATGTGTTAGGCATCGCCATGTTGAAGACCAACTATGAAGGATAAGCATTGAATGTATTATTATTCACAATGATAAACATTTATAATACATTGGAGTGACCCTTGGTTTCATATTCCAAGTGGTCCTTGGACTCCTTTCCACTATTCAACTTCCACACCAACCCTTAGAGGATTAGGTGTCCAACTTTTCCCCCCTTAATCCGAAGGGGTATGTGTGAGTCCAAGAAGAGAGTTGAAATACAAAATGTGAAAAAATGCATGTGTTCTTTGAAATGTTGGTATAAGGTGGTGGTTTAAGGATGACCACGAACACTAGAACACTTAGTGCAGTTCCTAGAAATCTTCCAAATCTGGCA
Source organism: Pinus taeda (assembly GCA_000404065.3). NCBI lineage: Eukaryota > Viridiplantae > Streptophyta > Pinopsida > Pinales > Pinaceae > Pinus > Pinus taeda. The sequence goes on along the minus strand of APFE030127721.1, from coordinate 229,177 downwards.
AGAAGCTGAAGACTTATGCTAGAGGAAGTGCTCCTTAATGATTTGAAGAGGGAGACCTTCAACCTAGAATAAGGGAGGTATACAATTTGCATAAAAATGCAAAAAATCAATCTCAAAAGGGAGGTCTCAACCTGCGATGGTTAAAGGATCAACAACAACTTTAGAATTCTTAATAAAATTCCCTTAACCCTTGCAAGACTAGTAAGAAGTTGAAGTCTTTTACTAGAGGAAGTTTCCCTAATTCTCTGAAGAGGGAGAAGATCAAACTGAAAAGGGAGGTATCACCCCTCATAGATGGTTTAAGGCTGACCACCAACTAAAGTCATGCTTAGGTGCATCTCCATCTTTGGCTACAAATCTAAATTCGGTATGGTAGGTTGTGTCTCAAGCTCACTTGACGTGGCTTTGAAGATTGTAAATGACCAACACTTCCACCCTGTCAGATATAAGGTGATAAGATGGCGAAAACTCAGCTACAAGACCTTTTAATATTCTAGAAGAGATTATGACATATGACTAAAATATCTTCTTGGTTGTTGAAGTCCATTGCTAAGAAGTGATCCATCCCAAATGAATCTTTATTCTTGTAGGACGTTTGTTTCTGAAGCATATGTGTGAAGAATGAGTGGTTTTATGATATTTCTCAAATGGATGAAGATCAAAATAGTGATATTTCATATGTACAACTCAGTCACAATTTTGGAATTTAAAAATCTATTGTGGCTATTATGGAAAAGGACTAGAATCTGAAACAAATTAAGGTGTACTGTAAGGAAGAAACCCGCCACTTTGAAATTGAATGGGATTGGAATAGTTTGGAATATGAAGGGATGCCTCCTTATAACATCCAAGACCTATTAGGTTCTTATTGTTGGCAAGCTGTTCCCAAGGTCTGATGATTGGCTTGGGAAGTACAGACTAAATTATTTCATAATCATGAAAACCTTCTGTTGAACTAGGCACTGAATGTGATTCAACTTCAAATTTATGTTGTTAGTGTTGATAAGAGTCTATATCAATGTTTTGAATAGAAACAAGTTCAGAATGATGACTCCACTGTTGTAATTCGTCTCATTGTAACTTTCGTAATTCGTCTCATTGTAACTTTCATTCAAACGACAAAAATTCAATGTTTTCTTATGCATGTTGTAGATAGGTCTAAATTTCAGAGAGATAGTCTTTGCTGATTTGGAATGTGTTGTGAGTAGCTAAATGTACCAAAGTATTGAGGAAATCTAATACTTCACCAATTAGATCCATTTCACAATAAATGCACCATTATTACAACCATTACAAATGTCTTCTCTCCTCTACAAAATATTGCATTTATATAAAGCGTAGAGAATACACTAACACTGGTTGTATTTATTCATACAGAAACTCAATAAACAACATTGGTGCAATCATATAGATTTTCCAATACAGAGCAAAGACATATTTGACCCACAACACTAATAAACCAACACTCAATAGCAATAAATATGACTCCAAAAGTAGTGTTTGACGCAGATACCAGGGTCTGCAACTACACAACGTAAAAAATGGCACCCACTCAATGCAGAGAGATGCACATACATTGCTAAACATTCATACTATATATAAACACATTTACTCTGCAATCCATCTCACAAATATATCGCAACTCCAACGCATAGATAGCTACCACCAACGCACATAAAGACAATTCAATGTTCAACCAACACTTACTAGCACAAGTTACATACCGTAGTTACCAACTGCATGGTGCACAATAACATAGTTCAGGGCCATTAAAAAAGACTCACAACCAGATTCACAGTGTTCAATAACTCGGATATAAAGATAAATATTTAACACAGGTATCACAATAAAAATTCACTGTCTTTATTCCACCAATGCGCATACAAAGAATAAATTTGTAGCCTCTGAAATGGCCACATTTGTGGTCACCATGTCATCCATAGCTTTGAACTTGTTTCCATTAGGCTCTACAATGACTCAACTATGTTCCCGACCTATAAATTCAAAAAACTAGAGCACTTGGTTGCCTTCAGATTTTCCATATATGCTCCAGTGAAGTTAAAAATGACTGTTGAAAGCTTAATGTTCTAGTATGAACCGCTGCTTTGCGGTACAATTTTTGGTTCATGTTATGGCCAAAATATGAAAATTACCTCACATGAACACAACATAAAAATCACCAGCATTACACAATTGGAATTTCACGATCCCCAACATGGGTAGATTGAAAACATCACCGCAAGAAACAATGGAACAAATTCTGATAAATAATGAGAAAAAGCTCGAATGAACAGTTGTTTAGATTCTAGTGGCATAGATATGTTGGGGTCGAATCCTACCAGCAATTTGTCCTCAAAGCTTTGGCAAATAACGAACCATGGAGGTTCCTCATATGTGAATTTATTACAAAGTAGAGATGTTAAAGTTTGAGACTGAGGCCCGAATGGAAAGGAAAGTATCGTAGGGATGTTTTGCTAAGAGGAGCACAAATTAGTTAAGAAAATAGAGGGATATGGATTTGAGAACATTTTCCAGGGATAATTCATTCATGCAAGTTTTGTGAAATCACTTGGCGAGACTATGTGAAAGGAGACTGTGCGAAAGGTGGACAGATTAGATAATGACTTGAATAGAAGGTATTTCGAAGAGAGTTGGTCAGGTCAATCCACAGATATCAGGATAACGCTTTTCAAGACAAGATTATTGGTCTACATGCCAACGCTTTTCAAGACAACATTGTTGTTCTAGAGGGAGTGTTTAAATTCCAGGAACAGTCACTCTAATACCATGGTAATGGAATTGAGCAGCAAAAATTTGTAAACTTCTCTCTAGAAGTATTATTTAAGAATCAACTCCAACAATCCCAGGTAGAACACTAGATTGCATCATATCATTTTCGAGGTCGATGCAAGGGATGAGGACATGTGAATTCGAGATATCTTGGTTATCGGAAGCAATTCCTTTGATGGTAGGGTTTGCAAATCCTCATACATAAGAATTTGTTTTTTTGATATTCGGGTTCCACACAAACAACCCTACCTTTATGACTTTGCAAAATAATTGGCAATTCCAGCAGAGAGTTTAGGTGATGCGACTTACAATATGAGAAATAACTATCTCTCTACTCACTAACAAGTTATAGTGAGGTGAAGAGATAGGTGAGAGATCCAAATATGAGGGAGAACGCCTATTTTTTTTGTTGTTGTTGTTTTTATTTCAGGAGAATGGGAAAATATGGAAGGTTGTAAGGAGAGAAGCTAACTCAAATGTAACTAAAAAAAAGGTTTCAGAATGGAAAATGTAAGTGGCAGAGGGCTAGGTTTGACCATCCAGCTCTGATACTATGTTAAACATAATTATGTCGAAGACAAAATATGAAGGATAAGTATTGAATGCATCATTATTCACAATGATACATATTTATAATATATTGGAATCACCCTTGGTTTCATATTCCAAGTGGTCTCTTGGACTCCCTTTGATTTTTAGCTTCCACACCAACCCTTAGAGGATTAGGAGTCCAACAAGATGTCTATGTGGTTTACTTTCATGCAAGTGTGATTTACTTTCTTTCAAATGTGGCTTACTTTCCTACAAGTTTGGATTGTGTTATAAGTAAATTTCCCTTCATCACTTGTGAAATCATCCCAATATATGGATTAGTGACATTCATTTATGTTACTACAACTTCATATTTGTATTAGCATAAATGGTGCACGATAGTTCAAAATTTCCATAAGAACCTCTTATTAGGTCTACAACAACCCCCCATTTTTTGTTAAAAAATATGAAAAAATAGGGTTCCTTAATTTTTTTCATCTTTATTAAAAACCTTTCAAAAAAGAAAAATTGTATGTAATATTTTAATTTTCTTTTATTTCGATTAAATTTTCAAATTGGATAGGTTGGAGTTCAGTATGCATGATAAAATTTTTATTTTACTCATCTTGATTGTGATGACTCTTGACCTTCTAACCTCTAGAATTCTAATTTTTTTTTTTGCTATTTATCCTAAGTCCCGACTCACTGTCCCGAATCAGCATAATGTTGACTATGTAAATTCCCGTGACTCCCAGATGTCCTCACTCCCAACCTTCTAACCTGCCGACTTTTCATTTTTTTATTTTCTATTTTAGTCCGAATTCCTAAATGTCTTGAATCCCACATCTCCTCACTGTACTGACTCCCAACTCCCTCAACTTCTCGAGTATTTTCACTACTTTATATTGATACACTATTTTTTTATTTTTTTTATTTGCATTTTAAATAAAACTAATCATTTTAATAAGTTCATATATAGTTCGTTCAGATTCATTTTCAAATTTAAAGAAACCCAACCATTTGATCATTCGACTATGTTTGTTGCTATGTGAAATGATAGGTAGTTGGTCATCTATTATAAAATTTATTGAGACTTAACATTTATCTTATGCGGTTGCACGTTATTAACTCCATAAGTTTTTAAGAAATTAACGTTTTAGTTTTTCAAAAAGCCATTAAAATGTTGTAATCTCAATTTTTTTACTCTAAGTTATTCTTGGTATCTGAACGCAGTGCCTCAATTTTCTTTCAACTAAATGTCAATTGTTCATAATTTCAATTGTTTACTGGTTAGTATTAGATTGTTTCTTCTTGAAATTTGCATTTCCAATTTATGATTTTTTTATTTTATCTTACTATGCTTTCATCATTATATATAGGTAAAATTGGAAAAAAGGGGAACACACAAGTTTCCACGACTGTAATCCATAACATCAAGATGAAAATGAAAGTAGTAGAACTTGTAGCACCTAATGAAAGAAATCTCAATTAATTTTTTGGACATTGTTTACGAGACCAAATATGTTGTCTATGTTCCATGAGAATGAATCTATGATTTATTTGACAACAGTGAATGGAATGGCACTTAAAATCTATATGAAAGTTCATTCAAAAGAGTTGTGGAATAAGAAGCAATTAAATGGTACGAATTGCACAAAATTATTATGAGGCCAATCATGTTTCTGTATTACAACATGGTAAGTTGTATTATCTCTAAAGCTCATATTCTAACATGCTTTATTGTTGATCATAACCAAATTGTGATTTATTGTTAGAATCCAAAAGTTCTTAGGTCCATCTATAAGCTTAATCCTTCTTAAATTCTTTTGGATATGGAAAATAATTTCAGAAATAATATTCAAATTTAGAAGAATAGGGACGATGATCCAGTTATCAAAAAATGAGTTACATGACCTTGAAGGTGCTAAAATCAAAACAATAAAATACTTTCCAATATATATTCTTAAAATCCCTTAGATATTTGTGATTAAAATGCTTGCAAGATTGTATGGTGAACCTAATATTGAATGTTGTAAAGTAGGATGAGAATAGTAAACAAGATTTAATTGAGCTAGTATTTTATCTCAAAATATAACAAAATAAATTATGATTTCCTTAGCTGCACCTTTGGGATTTGAGCAAAGGTTTCTTCATGCTAGGATAACTTATGGATATTATTATTGCAACAATCCCTTTCCTGTTAATGGAATGGAATTACTCTCTAAACCATTTACAAGCCATTCAACATTTCTATTATGTCCTTTAGGAAAGAAAATACAAGAACCATTTTTATAATATTTTTTATTATGTTATGTTATATTTTTATGGGATTTTGTTTGGAAATATTCCACCTAGGGTTAGAAATGAATTCCAGTATGCACTATCTCAAATAGGGGATTGGTTCATTGAATACAAGTTTTCCTACATTCAAATCTATGGAAGTGGAGTAGGACATCATGTCCTATCTTGTTTCATTCTAGAAAGATTAACTGTTAGAGAAATTGCTAATCGAGCTTCTTTTAATAGAATTACCAAGTTATTGAATAAAATAGAAAATAAATTGTGGCCCAATTTTCCCATCAAAATTGGCCAGATGGTATTGAAAGATAAGGGTCATGCTGTGGTAGAAGCCAACAATCTATAACAAATTTGGTTGCATTCACATCCTTATTATAAATATGATCCAAAGAATATCACTGTTGATCATTACAAGTCAATTAGTCTTCCAAATGTTTTTTCTCACCAACAACCACTATTTTATTATTTTTTTATCAATTATGATGATTTTGATTAGGTGGCATGAAAAGCTCATTTTGTGAACACTCAGGTGAGAGTTAAGTTGTAGAAGTTTGAAGTAGAAACTTATGATTATTATCTCAGACAAATGAGTCTAAATTCTATTGTGTCAATTGAAATATTGAAGTTTATTGAAGGTATTAACTTTTGTTTTACAGAAATCCCTTCAGACTTGGATTATCAATCTACAAATGAGGAATATGTTGAAGGTTTGAATACTCCAAAATTGCTTATTTCTTCTGTTCCCATGGATAAACCCCATATTCAAATATAAATAATTCAAACAAAATCTTAATAGATTTCTAAAAGTGTAGAGAGGATGATAGTCTAAAAACATATGAATCGTTTTATAGGAAAATGATCATAGATGTCATATCCCCTAAGTAGATAAGTCAACCTATTTATCATATCGAAGTTGATTCCTCTCGGAAAAAAATACTAAAGAGTCAATTCAGGCTCTCGACATTATTCGGATAATTGTAAAGGAAATCAGTAAGCAGATACGAGATAACCCAATATCACCATCTCACTAGACTCCAGATATTTCTGTACAAAATACTCCAATTTCTACAACTACTTTTCAAAGCTCACGAGAACATTTAATTCAAGACATTATAAAAAGTCTGGTTTCATTGATGCAGGTTGTCTACAGTGTTTATCCACAAACATCAATTACTCCCATTTCCACCAACATACCTTTTAATTATTTAATTTTTAGGGCTATATCAGAAGTTGAACCTATCATTGAGATTGTACCTTCTTTAGGTGATTATTATTTTAACTCCTAGACTAAGTCATTTGTTAAGAGATATAGAGAAACAAAACATGATTCAATTGAAATAGTTTATGATTTAAGGCAAGCTACAAGAGATGTGCAGGAGAGAGAAAATGAATCAACATCAACACTTGGAGCTTTTGTCACTTATACTTAGAGTCAAGTTAAAGATGAATAAGTTAAGAGTTTAATAGAAGGATTGATAGGATGAAGGAGTAGGAAGCATTATTAGAGGAATAATAAATTGTTTGGTGAGGAACAATGGAAGACCATGCCTCAAAACTAACAAAAGGATTTTATTTGAAAATACAACAAATTGAGGCTAAACACAATCATGTGAAATCAAATTTAGAATAGAATTGACAAGACAGTTTGGTAGAATTGAGTAGAAAATAGGCCCAATGGATGGAATCTTCAAGGAAATCTGATAATGATGAAATAATAATCCTAAAAGAAAAATCATATACCAATATACAATCCATTTCATCATCATATGAAGATCATAAAAATATCTTTAAAAATAAAGCAAAACAAATCAAGACTGCAAATATCAATGTTTTTAAAGAATAAACCTTGAAGACCAATGAAAAAATAAAAGAGGTAAAAACCAAATTCCTTAGACAAATGGATAACATTTACATGTTATTTCAAGAATTAGTATCTCACACTAACAAGATTGATGCATTGGCATGGGACACCACTTTAATTAGATAAATATTTGACATGATTACTCATTGGAGGAAACAATTCAATCTCAGGAACATAGAGAAATTATTCAAGGATGATAAGAATCTCTTGTGGTCTTCATTAGTAGAAAGGGATTTGAAGTTTAAAGAAATAAAAGAATGGATTGGATAAAATATCAATATTTGTAATGTTGTAAGGGATGATGGACTTGATATCATAGATGAATTCAATACACCTCAACCTAAAGCTCTTAGGAATGAGAAACCAGGATTTATTATTCAATTCGTAGTAGAGAAGAACAAAAAAATTGATATAAAAATAATTAGATAATTAAGTGTATGGGATGAACATAAGATAGAAAGGTTCTTTGAGTTTCCATTGGAAAATATTATAATAATTTCATTTTTTCATCTAAGTATGAGAGTAAAAATATATACATCAAGAATCTCATGTCCAGATGCAATATCAACATTGAAAATTGCATGCCCATCCATGTCTCTTAAATTATTGAAAAGTTTGAAAAAGTACATATACATCAAGGAAAATGGTCCTAAAAATCTAGGGGTTGACTCAACACAAGTTGCTCAAATGTAGGAGGAAAACTAAACATCCTACACAGAAGGATGGGAAAATTGTAGAGAATCAATAATATTTGAATTTTTTTTCTATTTCTTATGAGAGGAAATCTTTCAAGTTTTCTATCTTTAGCAAAGAGAATCTTATATTTCTTTTATTTTAGTTATGCATAAAAGATTTTACATTGGAGTAAATGATGGAAACTATTGCAATTTAAGACTCTGGTTTTGTAATAAGTTTTTTTATGGTCAAATTTTGAACACCAATTAGGAATTAATGTATATTGAATTATGTGACCTGACTATTGTATGATCTTTTACTTTATTAAAATTAAGGGTATTTTCCTCTATCATTATTCCTTTATATTGATACTTGTTGAATGTTGGAATGCACATTTATCATTTCCTTTGAAACAATAAAGTATATACATTATTGAGTTATTTTATTGATACAAATTTATTATTTTCCTAATATGAGTAAATTGACATTCGATTCTAATATTTGAAAATATATTTTAGCATTATTTCTCTTGTTTTACTTTTAATTATTTAAATTTAGTCAATTGCATGCAAATAAAATATAAAAAACATAAAACCAATCCAATGTTTCATAATCTCCTTAAACAAATCCTAAAAGATCAATTAAGTGGCATACTAGACCCACATCCCAATCAAAGGTAGTCACCATTTCAAATAATCTGCAATACTGTTCAATGTTTTACACTTGGGTGATTCCCCACCTCCCCTATTGCTAAAAATGTTAAAGCCACACTGGCACTCACACACAACATTTTGTAGATTTGTTTAAAGTTAATTGTAAATATTAGTTTATGTCATAGAGTTTCCTCAATTTAGTTTATTTTTTTAGCATTTACTTAGTTTAGAATAGAATAGGAAATCCAGCCTTTGTTCTATAGAATATATATCCATGCCAATCGAATACGTGTCTACTTGGGACCCTGATCAGGCCAATTCTCACTTGTTGCAGGGTGATTTTTCCCATCTGCCAATAGAAGCTTAGATTCAGAATCAAATGAATGGAATTTTGGTTGTCCTTTTGTGAAATTTAAAAGGGAATTGAAATTATTTCCAAGTAGTAAGGGAAAAGTGCCAATGAGAGGATGAATAGATGAAAAATTGATTGTAAAGAGAGCCAATATAGGTAGTAATATTAGTAGTTACAAGAAATAGGGAGGTTCAATATAACTATATAATAGGGAGATTCAAATGAGTATAATTTATATAATTTTTCTCTTTTAAGAGTGATGGGCTTGTCAACAAAAATTAAAAGTAAGGAATTCATTGCTTGCGTGAGTTATTAATCACTTGCAATATGAATGAGAATTTTGTCACATTCTTGCAACAAGAAATAAGTCATTGATTATGACAAAGACTACTTGGTTATTATAGGTTCTAATTGAAATTTGTTTAATGGAGGAATGAAAAGTTAGTGGCATAGAAGATGGAGCTAGCTCCACTAAAAGAGAAGGAAAAGAGAAGGATCTTGGAAGTAGAGGTGTAGAACATGGAAGGAAGCCTATAAACCATGAAGCCAACGTGTTATGTTATGGTTAAGGCCATTGATGCACTTGAGTCTTGTCATCATCTCTTGCAAGATTATAAAAAACTACTATTGAAAATATCTTTAGAAACAATAATGTTAATGATCATTGAATATGAAACCATACTCTTGTACCTATGAGAGAGGAGGATGAAAGGGACCACTAAAAACATGATGTATTTTATAAATATTCTCTGAAAAAGGAAGATATTCTAGGAACCATGTCATGATGTTATAAGAAAATAACATATTTGATACTATTGATACATTAAGAATGAGTAACTCCATGCATATGAATATATGATTAAAATGGGAAATATATGTGACCTTTGGCTTCATCTTTCAATAGGTCTAATAAAATTTTACATTCTCCTAACTTTTCATATTTATCCTAAATTAATTATTTATAAAAGATATTTACGAATTTATTATAGTCCCAAGGGTTAGGTGTCATAATGGATATATATAAGTGATGTGACCATTGGCTTCATCTTTAAATAGGTCGAAAAGCATTTCAAATTCTCCCAACTCTTCATATTTATCCTAAATTAATTATTTATAAAAATATATTTACGAATTTATTATAATCCCAAGGGTTAGGTGTCTAGCATTTTTATACATCGATTTGATTTCTTAGTTTATAATGGTGTAAAGACCTTGCACCTTATTATTTGAGTCCATAACTTCCAAGGAGGAAACACATGTTCTTAAATATTATAATTTAGCTAATTCAGTTTTTATTTAATGATCATAATTTCAATTATTGACATTTTTTCTTGAAACTAAACATAGGTTAGCTTATTCATTGATTCCATGAAATAAGAATATATTTATATAGCCCATGGGTTAGATAAACTTTTCGTACACAATGTTGATGGGAATTTGGTTACTTTTGTGTTAGCATGTGCCTCATTTGGATCTCTTTTTGTGACATGCACGAGTTTATGCCAATGGGATAATAACTTATGCTATCCAAAAATGTGGAGAAATGTCCCAGAGATTTCACTATTGGGATTTCATTTAAAAAATGAATATATGTACAATTTGGTAAAAAAAATATGTATTGGGGGGGGGGGGGTAGGCTTTAAGGGGTCTTCTATGACCTTTATAAAAATAAGTAAATGGAGATTATGTAGCATTTAGGAAACATTAAGGCCTAATAACTCTCAAATATATTAAATTTTGAAAATGCACAATGACAGGTGGCTCAATGGTGAATTTTTGATCTCTGTTTCACATTATACTCTTCTTATGACCTAAATTTATCAATAATTTGATATGAACTATGCTAATAAAATATTGAGCTCTTTCATTTCATAAGAATCATGAACACAAAAGTAGACAAAAAGTCTAATTTTGGGTCTCCTTGGAAAGAAAGGGTTTTTCAGACAAAGGAGGGGTCATCTTACCATTGTTACATTCTCCCACTCCCATGATGTGTAAGAAATTTATGGTTTACCAAGCCATTCCATGACATTTTTCTAAATCAAAAGGTCTAAAAGAGTAGTTTCCACCTTTAAAGAAACATGCAAGCTACTCTAGTATGCACTCTAAAGAATTATATGATGGTGACATCAATTATTTTTTATGGTATTTATTAGGATCCATATGGATAATTATAAGCCCTCCTTGAATTCAATATATATCATAGTGTGAAGGAAAAGTGGAAAGAGGATTGCCACTAGTTTTGTGGCTCTTTCCTTCAACAATAGTTAGTGTTTTTGATGTTTATTTTTTATTATCACCAAGGTTAGAAGTATCCTATGGCTTATTTCTATTATCATAGTAAATGGTGTGTTATTTTTAAGTTTAAGGGATTATAGAGGAGCTTAAGAAATGAAAATGAGATATAGTAGATGTTGGCTTGTTGGGGCCTAACCCAGGTTTAGAAGTGATTTTCCATACAAATCCTGAAACTACTAGCCCTTTTGGCAATAGTCCGCGATGCGTGGACCAAAGTCTCACCTGAGGTAGTATGAGAGGGTGCTGGAACTAGGTTTCCACACCCTAGGGATGTCTTGATGAAGTCTAGGATGTTCATGAACCAAACTTGCGTGCTTGTGCCACTCCACACAGCCGTCTATCCTTTGCACTTGTGCAACTGCTTCCGCGCAGCTCTATAAAGAGCGTGAAGAGGTGTTGTCTAGATCCTTAACCCTTATTGTGCTATTATTATATATATTAAATTAATTGTGTGGGCCCAATATTCTCATTAATCATTCAACATTCAAAACAAGTGCACACAATCATAAAACTTTAAAGAGATGCATAAATATAATAGAAGCATAGACACACAATATTTCAGAATCAACTTATCTTTTATTAATTCTCTGTTCAAGTACAATCCCAACTTCGCCCTGTGCACTCAGCTGCAGGGGTTTGTGCACATAGTTGCGGACTCTACCAGGCCTCTGCGCACTCAGCTGCAGAGCCTCTTCCTACTAATCCAACCCAAGACTCGGACTTACAGACTCAGAGCTAATTCATCATCCAAAACTATGACTTACTTTACACTTAGAGCCTCACTCTATTTATACAATCCCATGGTCCGCGGACCATGGGTAGGTCGACACACTTTATATTAAAGTACATTATCTTAGGGTGGACAACTCTAGACTCTCGCGCTCCACGCCTACATTTCGCGGGGTCTTTACATTATATTCACCTAAAATTTAGGCTTCAAGCCCCAAAAACTTGCTATGGGGGGATCCGCTACCCAACAGGCCCCCAACACAATCATCGTGACTCGTCTCGAGTCACTCTGCTGGTACGGTGATCTTTGCGCGAAGTCCATCCAATTGTGCTTGTGATGCATGAAGGTCCGTAACACACCATGATGTTGTCGTCTGGATCTGCTCCATCTCTGCTTGTGAATCACCTACATCTAACTTGATTCTCTACTTTGGTGCTGGTTTCTAGTACCTGTGTTTATAGTCCCGCACCTTTTTCTGGCTTGTCGGGTCGCAGTCAGTTAGTCAGACAGCGAGCCCACCCATGTAGGGCTTCAGGTGACTGCAATTTACTCTTCCTGGGAAGGGTTCTCCATTAAGTTTGACTAGTTGTATCGTGCTTCCATTTGTGACTTCTTTTACCACATATGGTCCCAACCAATGCATTCTGAATTTCCGAGGAAATTTTTCAAACTTGCTATCACATAGCAACACTAAATCGTTTACCTTGAATGTGCACAACTTGATATGACAATTGTGCCAGGATTTCTCGTGTTGTTTCTATACTTGCTGATGTAATCCTGCCAAAAACTATTCTTCCTCGAGTTCTTTTAATTGCACAAGTCCCTCTTCCAAGGCTTCATGGTTCGACATGCCTGTAATTGCTGCTATCTGCAAACTGGGTACGATGTATTCCATTGGCATGACTGCTTCCATGCTATGCACTAACTTGAAAGGTGTCTGACCTATCAATTTTTTGCACATGGTTATGTATGCCCATAATATGATAGGTATGTGCAGGTCCTAGTCATTTCACTGCGCATTACATACTTTGGTTAGCGCAGTCTCTAGAGTTTTGTTGAATGCTTCTACTATCCCATTATCTTGCAGATGGTACAGTGTACTTTGCTGATGATACAACTGGAATTCCTTGGTGAGTGCGCTGATGGTTTCATTCAAGAAGTGCATCCCGCAGTCACTCATTAAAAGTTTCGAGAAACCAAACCATGTTAACACGTTGTCGAACAAAAATTTCACAGCTGTAGCAGCCGTGCAGTCCTTAACTTGCTGTGCTTCCGCCCATCAAGTCAGGTATTCTGTTGCGGTGATGATGTAGCACGCATCTTCCCTCCCCTTTAAGTTTGTGATTTTGGTTGGGAACAAATATTGATATATGTAGAGTAACTCGGTGACCTTATCTACTGTAGCATCGTCCCAATAGTCCCCAAGCATCGCGTAATTTAGATCTGCGCCTATGCCAATGTTTACTTACTTTGTTTTTAGTGGCGTAGTGATGTTAGGATCCTCAATTGATGGTCCTCGAACTTTGCGACACCCTTCAGTTTCTGGAATATTAATATTTCGGGGGTTGTCATAATCCTCCTCTACTTGCATGTTATAACATTCTAGGGCACTCCTTAACTAGGTTTCCCATGCTAGTTGAACTACTTGTTGTGGTTCCTGTGGTATTTTGAAGATGGTGAATTTTATGGCTTGCAGTGTGTCGTCAACAGTATCCAACCATTGGTCTTCAAATGTGAATGTTAACAAAAATCCCTTGCGCAAGGCATCCCATTCTCCCATACCATGTCAGAGTTCCATCTCAGTATACCAATTCATGGGTATGACATCCAGTGTATGGTAGAATAAGTGTACCCATTCAGGCTGAGGTTCTTCCCCATAGGCCTTGGTCCATTTCGCGAGGTGCGTGTGTGGGTCATATCGTCCATCGTATTTATCTTCTATCCGTAGTTGCAGTTTCCAAAATCGCAGGTGCATCATCCTTCTGCATCTGCACCAGTCCTAAAAAATTCCTTGATGTGTTCCCCACTAGTGCGTAGGTGTCACGCATAGTGCCCACTTCAATGCATCGAACCGGTGTTGTTCCAGTATTGTGCTTTCAAACTTGCTCAAGAATTCATCCACCATTGTCAATCCATCATATGTTGGTAGATCTCAGGCCTGGGTTGTTAAGCAATGTAGTGATCTAATCATCATGTTGCAATTCAACATTTTTACTTCATTCAAGCGATTGTGCCAATGTTCGTCTTCTCCATTTGAATCCGAGGTGCCGGAACTTGTGCACTCCCATGAGATCCTTCCATCTGTAGTCAGATTCACCCAATCTTGATCTCACGTAGTTATCTTGTAGATACAATCCAGCTCATCATCACTTCCATCATCGCGCACAAGTTCAGTGTAGCATACTCCTTCGACTGGGTCTAGAGGGACTACTACGCGTAGGGAATTTTTCTCGAATATTATCTTCTGCTTCTTTAGGTTGATGACTCCATTCATATCAGTGGCCCAGTCTATTCCTAGCAATGCAGGATAAGGGTTGATGTCATCGACAATCTCTATTACCTCAAAGTCCGTTTGTGTGCTCGCGCCTTCGATATCAACTATTACCCCTTGCAACCTCCCTATGGGAAAAATATTCTATTGGTTTGCCATTCGTAATTGAATAGGGGACCATTGTAACGCAGGTCTTCCCATACATTCCCATGTCTGCTTTGGTAGTACATTCACATCTGAACCTAGGTCTAGGATTACTTGATCCATTTCATACTCACCAATCTATGCCGTCAATCTCATTTCCCTTCCAGTGGGCAATTTATGCTTCCCCAACTTCTAGACTAGGCGCGGTTCCCTTGATCCCACACACCTAGTGATCAACTCCTGTAGTCCCTTAATTGCCTTATTGTCATGCAACAGTTTCATGCATGTCTCCAAAAAGGTAGTAAGCATATAAGAATCCATCCCTAGCTCTAGTTGATCCTTACTACCTGAGGTAGAGGCCTCCGTGAAGCTCTTCTTAGCTTCCATGAACATCTCCTTTGCGCGTTCTAGGTCAAACTCAGGTTCCTTTATAGGAGCCTTGCGAACCCATGTATCTTCCTCAAGCTGCTTCCCCTTATCCTCCCCTATGGTCACACCACTTCTGAGCAACATGTTCACATTTGGGTCTTCTTCACGTGGTTCAAACCTCATCATTTGGATATTTCGAGTCAGAGGAGGCTAGAGTACCACTTTCTCACACATCTGTGCGGTCAACATAGGACAATCTACTGCTTCATGATCAAACTGGGTACAATATGAACAGGGTATTCTCATCGAGTTGGTACAATCACAGGCATAATGCCTTGGTCCTTCTTAATTGTAACAAATTAACTGTCCATGGCCCTTTCTTGGTCCCATTCCTCCTCTTCCTTGACCTCGCCCTTGAAATCTAGCATGTACCATCCCCATGGCTGGGTCGAGACCTTGCGTTTCTATTTGCATTCTATAGGATGGGGTCCGATCCATCATTAACACTTAGCTATGACAAATATGCTCGTCGTGGCCTACTGACCTGCAGAAATTACAAAACAACTACTAGGGAGTCTGTGTATACTTTTGCAACAAATGAAAATTATCCGTCGTGTGTTTTCCTTCTATCTTGCAGATCGCACACCATAACACGGGTGTTACACTTGGCCCTGCCTGTGCCTCTGGTCTCAATGGCATTGGCCCCCCTCCTGCCAAGTAGTTTGCGAATATTGGATGGTGGTCCTTGTCATGGCCCTGGCCTTTGCATTTTATGCACCACACTTCCTTGTGTGCCTCTAGCCGCGGTGACCTATTCTGCTTCAAGCCTTGCATTTCTAGGCAGAGATTTTGTAGTTGCACATGGATTTGTTGAACTCTCAACCATGGATCTTGTATTAGTGTTTCATGCAACCTCATTTCCATTTCCAACGCTTCGGCCTGGGTTGAAAGATTTTGTTGTGAGATCATCATCCTCAGGTGTGGTGTCAAATATGCCACAAACCATGCACGGTGCTGCACATCCGTTAGCATCATATTAGCCTCACGGATCGTACTCTTTAGCTGCTAATCTAGATCCCATGGGGTTTCGCCTGGAAGCATCGTGATCTCTTTAAATCCGATGATTGACTATGTCTCTGATTTTCGCCAGCAAAATTCTCTATTTAGCGCATTCTTGAACTCTGCTATTCCTGTATTTGGGTGATCATTAAAGTGCTTGATATACCATGTCAATGCGTGATCCTGCAATGTGCTCACCAATGTAGCCTTCTTAATGTTGTTGTCCATGACCCCTTGTGCTTCCCACACTTCTCTTACCATGAACCATAATTGGTCTGGATCCTCATTTCGTACTCCTCTGAATACGGGTAGCTTGATTGCACTTGCCATATTGAACTGCGGGGTTGGTGGAGGTGTAGTGGGTGGAGATGGAGGTGAAGGAGGTGAAGTGGGTGGAGGCAAGGGTGGAGGTGGTAACTTCAGAATGCACTACCTTATCAAACTTACCACACTTCTCGAAGATACCTGAGTGATCTCCTCCTCGCTCTCTCGCAAAGGTGAAATTAAGGGACTGGTTCTTAATTCCCTACTACCTTTGTAGATCTTTCCACTCCGCGTCATCCCAAACATTAATGCATTCGCATAACCCGCTTTTCACATAAAAAAATCTTAATCCATGTATTCAAAGATTTAATGTACTTGCCTCGTGGTCCCTTGAGAAAATTTCATTCTACTTTGCTATAGCTCACTATTGTTTCTATCTCAAACTCAGTGATAAATCCCCTTATTATTTGGTCAAGCCAATGGTCCTCAACTCAGGTGATCTTATATTCTGATACCTCTAGTCTGCGCACTAATTCCAGAGTCCACACTATCGGTTGGTTGAGCTTACACCTTCCCTGGCTATCTTCTAACCTCACGATCCACTCATACAGTTTAGAAGGAAAGGACGTGAAGAAGATCTTGTGGATTTCCGTATACACGTAGCGATCTAGCCACCTTTTCTTGGATACCTGTAGAGTTTTGTTTTCCTGTGTCACAAAATCGTGAAGCTTCTTGTCCAACCACTCTTCAATTTCCTTCTTTATTGGGTTCTAGTGGCATGACATCAGAATTTTCTTAAGCAGACCCCAGTCCCAGCAACAGAACCATTTGTTGGATTGTTGGGGCCTAACCCAAGTTCAGAAATGATTTAGCCAAACAAATCTCGAAACTACTAGCCCTTTCGGTAACAGTCTGCGGTGCGTGGATTGAAGTCTCACTTGAGGTAGTATGGGAGGGTGCTAGAACCAAGTTTCTACACCTTAGGGATGTCTTGATGAAGTCTAGGACATTCGTAAACCGAACCTGCACGCTTGCGCCACTTTGCACAGTCATCTATCCTTCGCAACTTGTGCAACTTCTTCCACGTAGCACTGTAAAGAGCACAAAGAGGTGCTGTCTAGATCCTTAACCCTTACTATGCTATTATTATAGATCTTAACTTAATTGTGTGGGCCCAATATTCTCATTAATCATTCAACATTCATAACAAGTGCGCGCAATCATAAAACTATAAAGAGATGCTTAAATATAATAGAAGCATAGACACACAATATTTCAGAATCAACTTATCTTTTATTAATTCTCTATTCAAGTACAATTCCAACTTTACCCCGCGCACTCAGCTACAGGATCCATGCATATAGCTACGGACTGTACCAGGCCTCTGCGCACTTAGCTGTAGAGCCTCTTCCTACTACTACAACCCAAGACTCAGACTTACAGACTCAGAGCTAATTCATCATCCAAAACTATGACTTACTTTATGCTTAGAGCCTCGCTCTATTTATACAATCCCATGGGTAGGCTGACACACTTTACATTAAATTACATTATCTTAGGGCATATAAGCCTAGACTCTCACGCTCCGTGCCCACATTTCGCGGGGTCTTTACATTATATTTTCCCCAAATTCGGGCTTCAAGCCCTAAAAACCTGCTATGGGGGGATTCGCTGCCCAACAGTAGAGGCACACTACAATGTGACATACCAATGGAATCAATGGAAAGAAGAGTTTGAGATGCAAGAATTAGAAATGAATAGAGTCTAGGATTGATGTAGGGTTAGAATGATGGTTTCCATTTTAATATTGAGGGAGTGGGAAGAAGAAATTAAGGCTTTCATGTTGATTCATAAGGGGATGTAATTGGAAATAACCTCCTAACTAGCATATTTATAATTTCTAATAATAAACATTATTACCCATACTTTATTTGGAAGTACTTTCTTCTCCCTGTTAAAAACTATAGATATCTTTGTGGATTCATCCTTTTTTGTTCTTTCTATAGCTATAGTGAAAACTATGCCTAGCAAATGCTCCTATCATTCATAGAGGATGGAAGCTTCTATATAATTCCTCCATATACTCGTGGATGTTAATGGTAATGGACATATGTGGAGAGTAAATATTTAAAGTTGTAGTTGGACACTAATAATAAATATCCTCATGGACACGATTTTTTAGTTATATTCTTGTAAATATTCTACATTTTATTATGGTATATTTTTATTATTACTATTCACAATGTAGCATACCTACATAAATCTATTTATATGGTTTTGGAATGGTAGACCTAGTATTGTCATGGCTATTAATACTTCAGTGTTGAAATGTTGGCCAATACCAAATAGCTCTAAAAGTTTTGTATTTATATATTCTATAGTTTTCCTATGTTTTTTTAGTATAAAATCTAAAAACTATTATGAAAAAAAAATATATATATGTACAAATTGGTAAATTTGGATTGAAATTTTAAACCATAATTGAATATAAGAAATTGTAGCAACAATACCCTCTCTACTTTGATTTCCTTTCACTTCTATATTTACATAAATTTTTTGAGCTTTTTTTTTCCGATTGATTTAGTATGTTGATTATTCTATACGGTTATCGAAGCTCTCTCGGAAAATATTTAAGTTTTCATGGTGGTATACATCAAACATAAAATGCATTAATTTTTCTATATACAAATAATTAATGTTGTTCGTATATTAATCTTTACTACTTTAATCTTCTAATTGGTTATTTTGCATGCTAGGTTTAGGATCAAGCTTTTAGAGATTTCTGTATTTGAAATTCAAGGCTAGGTGAGGGGGAAAGGGAAAGTAGTGATTTATTTCATTCTTCAGTTAATGGTATAGTAACTAGTGGAAACTTGTTTTCCTATAATTCAAGTATTAGGGGAAGGAAATGTTTCAACATGGGGAGGTCCTTCAATTGGTGTTACTAGTTCCAATGCATCTAAATCTGATGTTTCTAGTGGTAGTATGTTGAATGGTTTAGGTTTTGTTGCTATATTTTTAAATTATTGAATTTCAAGTGAGTTAAGTTCAAATGTGTCACTCTCTAGAAGATCTATCTATACTAGCATTTTATTAGGCATTATTTGTCATAATGGAATTATTCAAATCGAAAGGAGTCTAATAGAGAAGCTTTAAGGGAATACATCTGCATTGATGGTGGTTTTTCCTAGGGTTCATTAGAATGTTCTGTTAGTGATCATGTGTGTCTCTTATTATTTTTTAGTCAAATAGAATGGATATTGATAATACTTGGTAGGTCAAAATGAAGGAAAAAAATATGGTCTCCTCTCAAGTTGGGGTAGATTGATGTCAAGGAATTTTAGCTCCTAACCATGAGAAACATATTACAAGGATGTGAATGTTAATTTATTTAGTTTGGGTGGGTTTGAGATAAAAAATTTATTTATTAGTTTATGCACTCATCTCCCCTTGGAATGAAACACTCGTTATTGTCCTAGAATGTCCGTGTGATGAATCTTCTCAACTACAATATTTTTTATATTGTGTTCTGTCATGTTTGAGTGGATGTGGTATTTATTTGCTAATTTAAGTTAATTAGTTTTGAACTTCATAATAGAATGAACTGTTGTTCAAATGGCCCTTTCTAGACTTCAAAATATTTTTAATGGACTGGATGCATGTTGATTTCTATTTATATTTGTAAATTTTGTAGGGTAATGGTATTTTGATTCTTAAGATAATTTGTCTATATGAATTATTCCTTGAATTTAGGTTTGGGTGGTTAGTTTTTGCATATTTTATGTTCTCAATCCAAACTCAAGCTAATGTAGAATTTGTGACTAGATGTATTCATATCTTCCAATTATAGAGTGGATTGTTGTTGGTATTTTAATATGGTTGAGTGGAAAGGGTACATATGTGGTAGTGAAAGGTCAATGTTAGTGGTTTTGAGACGTAATATTAGTGCAATTACCAATATAATCTTAATATTTTTGGTCCCATCTAGGATAAATAGGGGATGGATTATGGTAGTTCGTATAATTATTCTAACTGATTGCGGGAGAATGATACAGTGTAAGCTTGATTGAATTTATTCTATGGGTGAAAATAGGAATTGATGTTTTGTAGTTGGATTTGTTTCGTTCATGTAATTTTATATGTGATTATTTCAAATCATTTTTGGATCAAAAATATCATATTCCTTTGATAATTTTCTAATTTCCTCCTATTTTTCACTATTTAAGATAAGTGATTCTCATTTATACTTCAATGATGTTATGAACATAAATATGTAAATTAATAATAATATTAATAATAAATAATAATTATTATCAATAAATATAATTATTATTAATAATAAATAATCATTATTGAAAGAACATGTCTCAAGGGACATGACTCTTCATGAAAGGGAACTCCTGTCAATATATAAACATGGCCCCATTGTATTTCGACCATGTAGATTCATTCGAACATTATAATATATACCTATCCTAATGGATTACTTAATATTCCTAATTTTATTGATTATCTAACTCGTGAGCTAGGTTTGATTATCACATTTAGTATAAGAGCTATTTGATTTGGCCATTATCCATCCGAGATTTTAGCCACAAAAATATTTTGAATTTATTCAATTATGACGTCCTTGATAGAAAAAAGGGTCCTTCGCCATTCACATATTAACAATTTGAGAGAAATTCAACCCATTTACAATTTAAGAAGGAAAGGAAACTATGGTGTTGTACTATTTTTATGATTAATTACAACCTCCTCCATCATATAGTGATACAAGTGTAAATTGGGTTCTACTATAATTTTGTTAAAAAAAGAAAACAGATATATTGTTGAAAAGAGAAACAATGTAAATATTTAATTGGCATAGGCTCATCGGAAAAGGATTATGTTTTACATGTGGTCAATGAGTTATGAAAAATATGAACATATCTAGGATGTAGCTTCATTGGGTAGGGAAACTTTAAAACAAAATACATTTAGATTTGATAAACTAGTCAAATATCTAAATCTTTTCCATTAAGAAATAGGGTTATGGTCTTGATTCCATATGAGATAACTCTAAATAAAAAAATGACTAGGATTATACACAACTGCCAAGAGGAGCAGCTACCATCTTAGGTTAAATAAAAATGACCATCTAGAAAATCAATGTGTTGCAAGTTCAATGATTGTGTATTGATGTCATTGACCAATAAATCATTAAAGCATGATTATTGTTGGAATAATGGTGGAGTTTGTATAATATTTCAACCATTTGTTGTCACCATTGTGAGTAATATAACCAAAAGTCCAAAAGTGAAAAACTGCAAAAGGGAAAATATGTGCATACCTCCACTTTTGAGCTTTGGAATAGAGTAGAAACATAATTTCTAAAATTTATTATAGGGATAAAGTTACTATACAAATAAAGCTATTAAAATTAGTAAAAGGGTTATCGCAGATTATAATATATTAAGTTAATGATTAATATAAAATATTAAAAGGTTATCATAGATTATGCTATATTGAGTTCATGATTATATATTCTAATATACATAAACATATACATATATATATTTATTATTCTTTTCTATATATTATTAAAAGGGGTTGTATTTCAAAAGAATAAAGTACAAATTCTCAAGATTATTATTAAAATGTTAAATATTGTTTTTAATAAGGTCTGATAAAAATATAAAAAAATATATCTTAGAGATATTTAAAAAAAGAAAAAGGAAAAAGAGGTTAAAAATGATGGAAGGAATATTTTCTTGTAAAGGTTGTACGATCTCATGTTATGGATGACATCCACTAAATGGAAATATTCAAGGAAGGGAGATTACTATCATTATCAGTGAGAACCATGAGGAAACTCACATTACTGTTAATTTTTCAAATCAATGATCAATTCAAAAATCAAGTAGACTTGAGAATAAAAATACCTCTCATTGTGAACGAAAATACAAAATTGAGAACATGCAAGTAAGAATTAATGATTATGGATATATATTAATTCATTGTTTTAACTATCTTTAATGAAGAGATTGACATATTTCTTGGTTCACCTTTGATTAAAGAACTAGGTACATTCTTGTTAAACATGGGGATTGTTTTTTATATGTTTCCCTATCAGAAGAAAATGATGACATTCTAAGACATGAAAATGAAATCCGAATTCAAAATATTTTCATCATAATACTTTAAAGACACTTTGAAACTAATGCTTCAAGAAAATCAAAATCCAATGTCAAGGGAGAAAAAATATTTTGTTGAAGATATATAAACTAAAGAAGAAGAAATTTCTCACCTAAATTATCTTGGTAAAAAATTATTTTCATAAGTCAAGAATTTCAAGGCAATAAAGAAATCATTAGAAAATAAAATAAATCAACTTATCTAGATAGAAGCGGTGAAGCTTCCAATACAAATGTCCAAGTCCAGGAGAAAGGGACAACTACATATCCCATTAAGTTTACAACTCAAACAAATCAGAATCCAATTAAATACAAAATGGAATTGGATGTTTCCATATACACAATAGAAATTCTATGGGAAGGTACAATAGTAAATCCAACAACATTAGCATATGATGAATATCATATGCCAAAAGCAGGTCAAGAAAATGCTACAAGCACATTAAAAGAAAATCATATTAAAAAAACATTATTGACATCCTCATTGTAAAATAAAATTCTTTAGTCAGTCAATGTATCAACATTATTCATAAAGAAAACAATTAATTTATGTTCTAAGAGACATTAATTCCAACATAATTCATTTTCATAAGAATAATCCATCATGGATATCAAATCAATGGAAATTCTTCTAGAGGATCGAATTGGGATGGTTAGATCATTTTTTGGTTCATCAATTTTTCTCTACACCAAAAAGTTCATATCATCTTATATCATCTTTTTTTTGGTAGGTAAGCACCCACGAGGGATTTGAACCAGTGACCTATCACAAGTAGTGCCTTAACGGTGCACCCATTCACCGTCAATCCAAAGACCCATGGGTATATCATCTTATATCATCAAAGACAACAGTTTTTAGAATTGATAAAGATGATAATACATTATGATATAAATAAAAGTCAATCATTTTCATCAATAAGCTTTGAGGACAAATATTTTCTAAAGGAGGAGGTAATTTTATGAACATAGATATGTAAAATAATAAATAATAATTAACAATAATATGATCATTAGGAAAGGACATGTCCTAAGGGACATGACTCTTCATGAAAGGGAACTCCATCCTAGCTATATAAATGGGGTCCTCATTGTATTTCAAATATATCAATTCATTAATATGTTATCCAATATATATTTACTTATCTTAATGGATTAATGAATATTCTAAGTTTACTGGTTTATCTAAATCATGAGCTAGGGTTGGTATCACAAATGATTTTTGGACCCTTACATAAAAGGTGTCTTTCCTCTCATCTAGTTTGTGACTAGGGTTAGATTATTTGGCAGGAGGATGAAATATGTTGTACTATTAAGCTCATCATATATTTGGGTTGTTAACGTTTACGAGGGCAAAAGTTAGAAATAATTTCTTCTACATGATAACAACTTTAAATGATTCTTTTAACACAAATTCCACATGGTATTCATTTCATTAAGAAATTTGAAGAAAATATAACTAGTAAACCATGAAAGATTAGTAGAAAAATAATTATGAGACCATAATACAAGAGACACAACCATTAGGCGTAAGCCTAGGTCAAAACTCAAAAGGGTAAAACCTAGAAAATTATTTCTTATGCGTGAGAGAGAGAGGGAGAGTTTAAGATACATCATCACATTAAAAACACCATCAACATAATAAAAAAAACAATACCCAAGAATAATATATATTCCAAACCAAGTCCCAAATCCCTCTCTAAGTCTTTTCACCTCCTTATCTCCTCCTGAAACTTGCTAAATTAGAGACGCAAAAGAAAAATTCTATGTGTCAAATATGGAGGAACCCTCTCCTATTTCTATACTTCCAACGAGGTTTAAATATATTCCTTTTTGGGGCCTAGCCGACTTGAATTATGGTGAGGCCAACTTGAAGATTTTTGAGGGAAAAATTAAAATATTAAATTTTACAATTTCTTCCTTTTATTTTTGTCGAGGGATTATCATTCATGGCTACAATTTTCCACACTCCTCTTATCAAGGGAGGTATTTTCATTCTCTTCCATAAAAAGGAAAGAATAGAGCATCACAATCTAGTTTCGATGCTTTCTCTCAATTAGGGAGGTATTCTTTCAAGTGCTCCATAGATCTCATCTTGGGTGAACAATGATGTCTTGATCCATAAAATATGATAGAGGAGATTAATTTACCACAACCAAGTCCATGGCAGTCACATTTGACCTTGATAAATATCACACACAACCTATTGGTTTCCAGGTCAAGCTCCATGACCTAAAATGTTATGATCCATATTGGATCAACATATTGTTTTTCATCCATCTCGATGCATTTGGAGTGGAAAAAGTGGAGGAATAATCTCACAAGACCACATTTATTGACAGGACCCAATTCCGAAAAATGAGGTTTAGAACCTTCTGGGAGAATTTTGAGGCATCAAATGATGTTTTTTGGGGTAAAACTTTGTTTCTTTAGTGCCACATCATTTCATCTTATTCTACATACAAATATCTTTCCGACGGTGCAAGACATGCGTCATTCTAAGTATGTATGCAAACGTTATGCCACTCAGAAGTTGACCTTCCTATTTTCACAGTTGTAGTTTGGGAGGACGCTAGGTCAACCCCCATTATTCATAGAAAAGGTGTTATGAAACTGACTCAAGAAATATAAGAAAATATAGGTAATCGACTTCAAAATCAGCCTCTTTGAGGGGGGAACCTCCTTTACATTACACAAATGAACAATTCTTTGATGATTCAAATGACACAACCACATTTCTATATATAGGAGTCTAAGGGGTCACAATATAATCAGATCCAAAATAACATAATAATGTAAGTGCACCACAATAATAATAGTGGGTTTCTATGGGGCACAAAAATAACAATAAGGGGGGTTACAGTAATAACAATGAGGGAATACACTAGTATTATAGGGACATAGCATGCCCCTCTCCTTCCAAAAAAAGTGTTGTCCTCAACGCTTGAGTAGTTCTAGATGCTTTTGTATAAAATTCTCATCCTCCCATGTGGAATCTTCCACAGATAAGTTCTTCCACTTAATGAGATATTATGAAATTGATCAATTTTTTAGCCATCGAGTTCTTGTTTCCGTGACTTCTTAAGGTTGCAATATGATTTTTCCTTCCTTGTCAAGTTCTGGCAATATTGTTTGAATTGGGAGCTTGTCACCTATAACCTTCTTTAAGCATGAAACATGGAAAATTGAGTGCACTCAGGAAGATGTAGGAAGCTCCAATTTGTATGCCATAGTACCAATATTTTGCAACACCTTATAAGGACCATAATACTTTGGTGATATTTTATTATCCTTCTTAGCTTACTTGAGGGATGTTTGTATGTTTGTAGCTGTAAAAATACCTAGTCGCCTACATCAAAACTTCTTTCACTGCGATGTTGATTTGCATGTTGTTTCATTCTATTCTGCACCAAAGTGAGGTTGTCCTTTAAGAGTTGGAGAGCTTGTTGTTGGTGCTCTATGTGATCTTCTACTGCTTGAAACTTAGAATTTTCTCTTAAAGGTGACGTGATGGATAGTGGATGATATCGATAAAGTGCCATAAATGGGGTCATTTTTGTTGCAGTATGGAAGGAAGTGCTATACCACCATTCAGCCAGAGGTAACAACTTGATCCATTTTATTTGTTTATCATATACAAAGTAATGAAGATATCCTTCCAAACATTTTTTTACTATCTCAATTTTCCCATCTGACTGAGGATTATAGTATGAGCTATGAGATAATTGAGTACCCAGACAAGAAAATAATTGCATCCAATAATCTTTGGGTTTCCATGTAGCTTTCAAATTGTTTCCATAAACACAATAGCAAATGTATTTGCTTTAAATGGATGAGATAATGCACAAAAGTGTGCATACTTGGTAAGTCTATCAATTACCACCATGATGAAACTCTTTCCTTCAGACTTGGGTAAACCTGTGATAAAATCCATTGACATCTCCTCCCAACATTGAATTGGAATGGATAAAGGTTTTCACAGAGCCGAGGTCTTAATTATCTCATCTTTATTTTGTTGGCAAACCAAACATTCCTCCACAAACTTATGAATATCACATTTAAGGCCATCCCAAAAAATTCCTTCTTAATCCTATGGTAAGTTTTTAAAAATCCTAAGTGCCCTCCTAAGGGAGAGGTGTGAAGAAGAATCACAAAGCCATATAACCATATGAACAAAAAATTAACACACAAAAATTAAATTGGTGGAAAAGGTAGAGAGCCATCATGTGGTCTCTCATACTCATGTAATTCACATTATTCAAAAAAATTAATAATACATTTAAATACATGAGTAAGTGGTCTTAAGATAGTGTGTCTATCTTAGACTCACTTGGTTGAGACAATTTCTCAACTTACACACTAATTTAGGAGAGCTAGTTGGAGAGAATCTCTCATCCAAAATAGACTCCTTAGTTTGAGGAATCCTCATGATTTTATTTATATAATTTAATAATTGGATTTATTATTGTTTTTTAAGAGAGTGAGACTAAAATTCCCCCCCTCAATGATAAATCCAAAACGAACAAGGAACCATCTTTCAAGTTCTCAAGTTGATCCTCAAAAAACATTTTCCTAAAAAACTGCCAAAGCTGGATGCTGAAGAAACTACAATATGAAGAGACCATGAGTCAACTACATGACTGATTCATCTCTGAATGTCACTTGACAACTCCATCATGTGCCAAGCCACAAAAGGATCCGACTATCCTTTGCTTGAAAACAACATCCGATGTCCACTAACACAATTTGATGAACGCCCACTAGCATATTTGCTGATGATGATTGCCCACTGGCTGATGGAGATGCCCACTAGCTGCTTCGCTAATGTTGTTGAGACTTTCAATCTGACAACCACTTGTCAATTTCATTGAAATTTCCCCCCTTTGTTAGCTGAAAGGAGAGGCAATCTTCTCCAAAATATATATGAACTCCCCCTGTAGGTGGAGGAGTATTTCACTGGTGTACTCCCTCGTTCAATTGCATGAGAGTACCATCTTTTTGACTATTGGCTGCAATATGTGTGAGTGAATCCGATTGTAAAACTTGGACAATATTCTGGCTATGGATGACCATTCCCAGGGATCAATCCATGAATAATTTATCTTCAATCTAGCTTACTGTCATTGGTTGCAACATTTCTCTGTTGTATGATTTGACTTGCTGCAATGGCTACAAGGATGGAGATAAAAACATTGATTTTCTAGATGACCAATTCTTTGACAATGAGAAAATTTCGGTTTGTCTGCAACTTGCGTTTGTGTGAATTTTTGTTTGTCTACAACTTCAGTTTGTGTGCATTAACGCCAGTCTACAAGTTGTTGAGAACTTGTTGAGGTGATTTGTTCAAGTAATCCGACACTGACAAACTGAATGGGATTTGAATAATCAGGGATATGTAAGTTGGCGTTATCTTTGACATATCCTAAGTCGTGTTGATTTCGATTACTTTGAATTTCTTCCCATGGCTTGATGATGGGTTTGGAAGAAAGTTGAACTAGAACAACTTCAACACTTGAAGCTGGTTGGATGAATGAAGTCGAATGATCAGCTGTCTCTAGATTGGTCAAAGACTTGGAAGCAACATGCTTCTCTTGCAACTCATTTCTCTGCAGTTGTGACTCCAGTTGAAGGAACTCAATCGTTTCATGTGCATGTTGAATATGCACTTGAATATCAATAAGAGTTGTTTTGCTGATGTTCACCATGTCACCAGTTGATGATAAAATCAAATTGTTAAGAATTTGGGACAGTTGAATGTGTGTCGCCATGTTAGCTTGCTCACTTTGAATTCAAGCTCGCTTGTACTATTGCTTATTGTTTATGTTTTACTTGCTAGAGTTTTATAACTTGGTTGTTTGAACGCTTGATGTCACACTCACTTGATGATGATCGTTTTGCTTGAATTCTTAACTCACACTTTGTGAATGCTTCAATCAACTTCACATTGGCTCACTTGTTGTAGATGTCATGCTTTGAAATTTCGCACTTGATTTTGACATGCTTGCTTGCTTTGTTGTTTACATGACATGCTCACTTTCTTTGTTGTTTGAATGACATGCTTGCTTGCTTTGTTACTTATTGCTCACTTGTGATTTCTTGAATGTACTCATTGAGTGTGATGATTTGTAAAAAAATAAACGGGTGTCGAACACTGTCGAATATTCACCCAGGATATAAATGACAAGTTCAATCTTGATGACTCAGTTGAAGACTTACTTGACTTAACATATTCACGTTAACAAGTCAAATTAGGGTGTCAGTTACAACCAAGAATGGACGTAGACAATTCAGTTAAAAAATATTTATCTGCAAGTGATACAAAATGACTATTTTGATGTCGTCTTGGATTGAAATGCTTGATTTTGTAGCATCCTTAACTTAATTTCTTTGATTACATGATGTGAAATTTTGTTGCAGAATATTACTTTTATCAAGTCGATGATGTGATGCTTTGTGCTTATGAACTTAATTGATTATGGGAGCTTTGATTTCAGGAGCTTGATCGACGACTTATATATGTAAACTTTCTTATGTGCATGTAGTTGTTTTGTTTAAGCATAATAAAGAGAGTGTTTTACAAATTCGACTCAAATCATGCAAGCACATTCACGACACATAGTGTGCCTATGATCTCCTTATTCAATTTTGGGCAGATAGAGGACATGATCACCACAAAATATATGTTTTTATTAATCTTCAAGATACATCATCATGACAACGTCTTCAGTGAGGTGTCTCAAGCACAGACTGAGAACTCCTTGGCGTCAAATTGTCCTCAAAAACTGACTTTAAAACAATGATAATGCCAAGCTCTAGCATCAAAGTTAACTTTGTTTTACCTCTCTCTCACATCAACCCTCACTTTTCTCACTTGTCATTGTCACTTATCAATTACAATTTAACTTTGAATTTGACTTTGAAATGAATTTAAGCTACCTCAAAGTAAAATACTACTTTTGGATTTCAACAATAAGCTACCCTTATTACTCCATTAACTTTATCATGATTGCAAATCTTTAAAAAAAAATCTTTCATAACCTTGGCTCTCCAAAATCTCCATAAAATCTCTACTTTATCATCCCACTTAAACTAAGTTTATCATCCTTTTTATGGTATCACTTTATAAAAGGTGAAATCACATTTAGTTCCAAACTTTTAAGTTTAATGGATGAACTTTTAAGTGTAATGCATGTAAAAAAAAATAAAGTAAATTCTCACCATTCACTCTTAAGAGGTCAAACCTTGAATTTGGCAATGACAAAGAGTTCTCCAGATGGGTTCCATACTATAGATTACGCTTCTCTCCAAGGTGTTGGTCTTATTTCACACTTGCAAACATGCTCCACGTTGGTGTTCTCTCTCACACAACGTTTTTAATGCATTCAGGCAAATTACATAAAATATTTTGTAGATCCATGAATCTAGACTTAGCACTTTGTTCAACGTTGGTGTTCTAGGTTGTTGTTACTTGTAGGTTCCATGCTGATAACTCAAATAGATCCACGCTTACACTACCTTACACAATCTTAATATATAATTCTTGAAATTGAAGTTATGCAAGGCAATTTTAACCCTGAAGTTAATTATACAACCCGATGTTCTTTTCTAAATTCCTGGCACTGGGGATAGAGGAAATACCAGTGATATCTCTATTTCATCAAATGGAATCACAATGGGAAAGCTACAGTTGAGCGGTTGTAAATCCCGAGGACAGATTGTTGTGACTATCCGGCTGCCTGGCATCACCAATGGAAAGGTTTATCTAACTACATGAAACCCTCTCATAGAAAAAACTTCTTAAGGTCTTGGTCAATAATATGTTGAACTGAGAAGATAGGATTTTGAGTGAAGTGGAAATGGTACCAAGTAAATTGGAAGTTATTATAACTCCACCATGGGACAATGTGTTTGCAACTCTAGAAGTTGCAACTCCAGAGGTTGCTACAAATCCAAGAGTTATAGTCATATTGTACATTGTTATGACACCATTTACCATAGAATATCCTTGCATGTTGATTCAAGAATAATTTCTTGATTATTCTACTACAAATCCATAGAAATAAAACAGATTCCATGAAAATGATGTGGAGATAATACGAAAAAAACCTTTGACAGAAAGGTTGTGGAGAATGAAGAACAGGACATGTTAAGTTCCTCTCCCAAAGAAGAAAATGACTAGATACATTGAAATTGCTTCAATTATACAAATACTAGAAGAAACTTTTGTTACTCCACAAGAAACAACAAAGGAAGAAATATAAATACTTGTAGAACAAGAGGGACCCCTACAATACAAAAAGAACATATAGGGCTAGAAATGTAAGAACCTCCTATTTCTCCACAAGGAATAATAGAGGTATTGGAAGAAAGACACTCTACTACTCCATAAGAACCAAAAAATGTGGTGGGGGATGATCTAAACCTTTATGGGCTCACATTTAACGAAGAAATAATTATAGAGGACCTTATTTAAACACAAGAATAAACAAGAGAGACTATTGGAGAAGATGTTACTGCTATCCTAGAAGTGTACCAAGAAGAAGAAGAAGTTGCAAGAGTGTACACTTTTAAACAAGAAACCACAACCCCCAAAGTAGAAGAGGCCACCATTATGCAAAAATAAGAATATGCTATAAATATTGAACAAAAAGAGATCATTACTTCCCTAGAGCTAGAAGGTGCGTCCAAGGTCAAGAGATATAAAAAAGTAAGTAATCCTTTGCTTATGCCAATGAAACTACAACTAACAATTCGACTATGACTAACTACATTGAGATATCAAAACTATTGCAACTTCAACTATGACCTTCCCAATCAATGAACAAGTGTATATGTCACTTTTGAGGAAAAACTAGATTCTTGAAATGGAGAGTAGAAAGCTCTAAACCACTGCTAAACTATTTGAATATTAACTAATGAAGAGAAGGACCTTTGAGAGGTTAGATTTCCTTGCCAAGGTAGTAAATCCACTGGTCCATAATAACCTCTCCCATAAATAACTGAAATATCCCATACTTACAAAAGAGAAATCATGGAGGTGGTTGTTTAATATAGAAGAAAAATTCCTTCCCTAATTGTAATTACTACACAAACTAAGGACAAAACAATATAAGAAAATGCCACCCAACTTGAATTTTCTAATAGATAGGTGAGAGAAAAAGAATATAGATGGAACCATTTTCATAGCATCACATAAATAAGGTGTGATGCCTATTAAATAACACTCGCATCTTTTCATATCATTACAGGAGAACTGGGATAAATATTTTGAAATCCATTGAATTCAATGGGAAGAAAAAAAATTGGAAGAAAAAAAAATATTTTACCTTGAGAAACAAATAAGCTACTTTAAAATTGAGAAAATTTTACTTGGCTTGTTAGTTGAGTTACATCTTAGTTATAAAGCTCCCTTACTGCATTACAATATGTTCCAATAGGAAAAAATTATAATGTTTCAAAGAAAGGCTATAATGTCTAGGAAACCCTTTGAAATTACATCACTTTCCACCTATTTGGAAGCATATTATGCCTATACTAGTGAAGAAAACAATTTAATTTGTGAGATATACCAAAAAATGTTTTGTTGTTCTAGGATCTATTATGGAATCCTAACCACTTAGTAGGGGGTGTCTAATAAAGGGAATTTGTATCTTGTTTAAACAACCATGCCAATTGGGCATAAACTCCCAAAACCATGAAAAATAACCTTAGATGAAACTTATGGGTCAAACTGGAATTTCATAGTGCCCTACAGATTATAAACATATAAAAATGATGGGCCTCCTCTCCACCACATATAGAATCCATGACCAAGGAAAATGAGTGAGATATTACACATTGGGGGCACAAATTTATGTATTGGAAAAGGAAACTATAAAATATGCATGGAGATATGGAAATAAGAAAGTGGGGATGTCCAATAGACAGACCCCTTTAATCTTGGAATTGTAAAGGAAACACTAAAGAGGTTGGAAAGATATATCAAGTGGATGGAAAGCTATGGAAATAAATAGATAGCTTTTAATTTCCATTATTTGATGACTTGAATACCTACCAAGGTTTATAGGAAAGATTAAAATTGTTGGTATCACAATTATTGTTACACCAAAACTCATAGGTGTTAGTAAATTGATGCATTTTTAGAGTTAGAGTATCCTCAAGAGGTGGTTAAGAACATGTTGTGAAACACATGGGGAGCATTGCCAAGTCAAATAATCTGCCCCCCCTCCCCCCCCCCAACGTGAGCCAAGGGTGTTTTGAACTCGATACCTTTGGCTGTGATACCACTTGTTGGGATCATAATTTTCATTGCACCTAAACCCATGGGTGTCAGTAAACAAATGCATCACCATATTTAAATTATCCTCAAGAGGAAATTAAGAACATGTCATGAAACACACGGGGATCGCTACCAAGTACAACAACAAATTTTCTATAGGAGGCTAGTTCTGTGCTCATCAAGTAGGGAAATTTGAATATAGCCTCAATAACCTTATGGATAGCCTTTCCTACTCAAACTTAGATCGATTGTTGGTTTCATGGGGCCACACAATGATTTCAATAAAGGGGTGTGTAGAGGGGGAGGGGTGGGGTTGGGTAAGATGATAGATGCTCAAATAAACATCATTTAAGCATCCATCCAATACCCTTTTGTATACCTTCTTCCCATTTCCATCTCATCCTAATAAAATTTCATCCATAGTTGTGCCTTTTTGGTTAAGGTATAATTATCTCGTAAATATTTCATTTCAATACATATTCTTATGCATTTTTAGGATATTATTTGGGCTTAAAGTGATACACATGAATTAAGATGTATAGGTAATGCTTCCAAGTGTGGGTGTTGAAACTCTCTCAATTGCTTCTTTAACTCTTTGTAGGAGATAATCCCTACAACTCTCCTAGTAGTTGTTGGAACTCTTTACAGGACATAGGTGCTACAAATCCTTAGTGTGAGTTGCTATAACTCTCTATTTGAGTATGGTTGTTGCAAGTCTAAGTTGTTGCCACTTGTGCTATAAATTTAGTTCACTAACACCATTGTTGTAACTTCCCATAGCTATGGCTCTCATGTCTCTATTATTGCAACTCTAAATTCCCTATTACTACGATTCTTACCTCTTTGATGTTGCAAATATTTATTTACTTGCATCACTATTATGACTCACACAAGACTATTGCAATAACTCCAGGATAGTTGTAATAACGTAATAGGAAAATTGATAGTTTTCATTTATGGAATGGTTAGGTAAACAAAAATAATCTCCTCACACAAGAAACTGACGAAGGCGATAGGGGCTTAGAAAGGGATGAATGACTCAAACGCCATCAATCATGTAGTTGTTTAAGTCAACATGTGCTTGATTCCTTTTTTTTGTTGTTGTTGGAATTTCATTGTAATTGGATGGAATAACTTGATCCTCATGGATTTCCATAAAATTATTTGGTTAAATTAGATATAAAACCTTATGTATAAAACATATGATCTCTTTAAGCTATGGGAGTCAGAAATTAAACTAATTGATTAATAATGTTATTTATCATAATTCCAATTTCCTACAATTTCAAGTCCCTTTTCATTTTGATTCAATCAATGGTGTGGTGATTATCTAGGACATTACTGCTTTCATAAATATATGCCTCATCTAAGGAGGTAGGGCCCTCTTGTTAGCCAACTAGTGTCTATACTCTACAGAGTAGCTATAGTGTCTTTCATATATTTGTTTTATGTTTAGCAAGTCCTTTAACTAGTAATTAGTTGTGACTCTAATATTTCCTTTTCTACAAATTTTAATATTGGTTGTTGTAAATTTAATATTTCCTTTGCTACAAATATAGGATTCAACTATTGTCACTCTAATTGCTATAACTCAAAATTTTGGTTGTTGCAACTCTATAATTTCATGTGCTACAACTTTGATAATTTGTACTACTGTAACTCAATAAATTGGATTTATCAATATAGTTTCCTCACTAACATTAAGATTCATTATATACTAATCATTGGTGTTACATAGAAGGTTTCTATTTAATACATTGTTGTAACTCTACACTGATCCCATGATACTATGTTTCTTTCTATAATTTCAACTACTCTATTTTTGATTGAGTTTTGTTTAGAAAATTTGAATTGTAGTCTTATTTTATTTATGGGTAAATTCCATTTTATTTCTGTACCTTTTTATGAAGTTTCAATCTGATACTTAGAGAGAAAGTTATGAATATTTTCCCATGGTCACATGTTTGGGATGTAATTCGGGATCCTACAAAAAACACTAACTTCCTTGGATCATATCTCGGAAAATATAGCGAGCCAAGATCTAAAATTTGGACCCATGGTTCAACACGCTTTTAGAGCAAATGGGTTTTTGTTTTAGCTTGGGAAACATCATAGAATAAATTTTATAGTGAAACTTCCACAATGACCTGTTTGGAGTAGTGAAACCCTAGAATTCAAAGCTTTGATACCAAATGTTATGCAACAAACTCACAAAATAGAATAAAAGATAGGTAAACGACTTCAAAATCATCCTCTTCTAGCGTTAAATATTCTTTAGATTACACAAATGAACAATTATTTATTGATTCAAATGACACAACCTCCTTTCTATATATAGGAGTCTAAGGGGTCACAATATAATCAAAGCCGACATAATAATAATAATGTAAGGGCACCACAATAACAATAGTTGGATTCTTTGGGGCACAATAATAACAATAAGGGGGCTACACTAATAAAAATGAGGGAATAGTGGGCTTTGATGGGGCTCAACAATAGTAATAAGGGGGCTACACTGATAATAATGAGGGAGTACACTAGTACAATAGGGACCTAACAAAAGGGGCTAGCCATGTGATTATGATATAAAATAATCTATAAGAGGCTATATTGTAACTCTAGCTAAGAGTTGATGTAGTCAAAATTAACCACTAATAGGCTATCAAGTTGTGTATTAACCATGCCACTAGGAGGAAAAGGAATTCCATTATTTCAGGATAGTTTTGTTCCATAGATGAGAAACGATATCTAGGAGAGATAATATGTAGAGCACACAGAGAAGATATATGCATTATAGCATCCCATGGGCCACAAAAATTACTTCTTTGTACTTGCAGCCATATTTATAGATAGAGAAAGAGAGCGAAGCATCCTCACCTTCGAGTTGGGTTTTCTCCCGAAAGGGTTTCCTAGAGGGAAAATCTTGTGTATTATCTATGTGTGAGCTTATTTTGTTGTTCTCTACTTTTTTACATAATTTACATTCACATGCATGCGATGATTATAGTTAAATCTACGGATCTTAAAGTTTAATAAAATTGTAATAGTGTAGAATCTCATATTTTTAATATAAAATTATCATATATGTTGTGACCAATTATCCAATGGAATATCCATGACAATTTACGGATTAGAGTATATCATAGATCTCATCTCAAATGTACATGTCTCAACATAAGGAAAATTTATAGTTTCGTCATCATCCCATCTCATCTCGAAAGAATGATCCACATGTTAGAAACAATGTTAATAGTGAGAGGGGGGGGGGGGGGTTGGTGAATCAATATTAAGGCTAATGCAAACTTTCTTACCAATTTATATTTAACAATTAAATTTGGAATCCATTCATGTGAGAAATCAATAATATATCATGTGCAACAACATAAATAATCACATGAATGCAAGCACCATGATGCACATACACATTGGACATAGAGGTTTAACATGGAAACCCTATCGGGAGAAAAAAACACCAAATATTATTTTTTATTGATGTAAATATGAGCTCCTAATATATTACATCAATTTTTTTGTGGGCCACCACTCACAGAAAGCAGCAACTCCCTTTGATTGTTTTCTATCACCCACTAATAGGAAGCACCAACTCCCTTCTCCTGTAGACACCTGATCCACTTACTAGAAGCACCATTTACAAGCAACAACTTGCAACTCCTTTGATTTATACAAGCATTAGCTTGCAAGGGGAACCAACTCCCAACCATTCTCAGACACCCACTAATATGGAAGCACCAACTCCCTGTATTTAGGCTCTAACCCACACTCAAAAGAAAAATTATTGCTCACTATAATTGACAGCCTTTCTGCCTATTTTCATCCCTGGCTTCATCCAACTATTGCATTGTTCCCTTCAAAATTCTACCCTTTCATCTACGTGACAATAGTCACTTACCACAACCCACGTAACACTTTGTCCACTATCAATACTCTTGCAATAACACACTTCCCTTGGCCCTTTTCTATCAACAACATGTACTCAACTCTTAGCCCCTTCTTTTCACAGGATTTCTTGGGCTCACACAACAACATTGACACACTCTCAGTCTCTTTCCTCTACACAGGAACACTCAACCTTCTCTAAGAAGCACATGCATGTTTATGACCCAAAATGACCATGTCAATATTATAAGGGAGAACACTTGGTTAAGAACTTAAAGTAGCTCCTTTTCCATTTGGAATGGTGGTTTCGACTATTTCAATTGGGTCTAGTTACCCTCTCTCTTTCTCTACTAGCTTATCATATGTCTATTACTTGGAAATATGAAAGAGACATCACATCTTCCCTCTTGTAGAGCCCATGCAAGAAATCGATCCTTAAGCTGATTTAATGGCTTACCCAAGCCAATCTAATTTCCTCCCATCATGTAAGAGGACTTTTATATTGCAATAATTAAAACTAAAAGAAAATATAATCTAAGTAAAAAAAAGTAAATCCTAAATCTATCTCAATTGAAAGAAGGATTAGCCCTGCTCTCAACCAATGGCAAGGTAAAAGGGGATTTGAACCATACTTGAATTTGGAATAAAAAAATGAAGTCAATAAGCCAAGGAAACATTTCCAAGACTTATTACTATTTCTAGAAAGTATATGGATTCAACTATCTGATGAATAGTCATCAGATCTCTGGTGCATATACATCCAAATTAAAATATAAAGAATTCAAACTAAAGCATATATGACTACATTAAGGAAATAGTTCTCGTAAAACAATCATTATTAAAAACAAGATAAACTTAACATGAATTTTCTAAATAGTTAGAAAGTATCTTGTATTTATCTATTCCAATTCATTATTTAACTTGATAGCATCATTAAAAGATAATTTTCAAATGAATAAAACAAGAATGTATTAAATTAATTCACAATAGTGCAAAATTTCACAAAGACATACTTATATGGATCAAGTATTTCGTCAAATTTGATTAAATGTAGGCCACCAATTAGCCTCTATCTCTGAAAATGGTGTACAAGAATTAAAGATCTGATCAAAGCCTTTGAGCACATGAAATTCTTAGAAAATTTCATGATAGCATGAAGTTTTTAGAGATGAAATACATCTCTTTCAATCTACACAAATCTGGTCCAAACTAGCTCATTCTGTAAAAAAAAATATTGCTTCCTATAGTAGTGCAAAAAACCATCTCTTTGCAGATAATTTCATCCACAAGTTTCAGATCTAGAACCCCCTTGTCAATTCTATAAAAGCCATATTTATAATTAATAAAGAAAATCAAGATGAGAGAGTTGTTGGAGAATAATTTTTCTCCAACAAATTTTAATTGGCGAAAATTCTTTTTTTCCTCTTGCTGGTGAAATCCCATTGTTCCAAATATTTCTTCCACATCTCCCCAACTTCTCTCCTTCCAAAAACCAATAAAAAATAAATCAATTTGCAAATCAAAATCAGAAATACCAAATATTGGAAATAAACATCTCTAATCAAAATTTAATTAAATAATTAATTAAAAATAATTATGAGTTTCCATTAATCCTTTTGAAGTTATTTTTGGTCAAAGAGAACATAATCGAATGGATCTTCAATTAACATAGGCTTTGCGAAAGTGAAAATGCAAAAACTAAGCTCAGAAAATTAGTTTTGGTTACAAATTCAAAGATTATTTTTTTGCTAAAGTTTAGACTTAGTTATTGACCAAATATGGTCATCTAACCACTTCAGTAATATTCTCCATGATTTTCTATTTCTAACAAGCCATCCAGGGACTCATTTTTTCAAGTAAAACTCAACTTATGAGCCTTCAAAGTTTAAGTCTCAAAATTGCCAGAATTCTAGAAAAAAATGTCTCCTTAGGCCAAAATTAGGAAAATTTAATTAAAAAACCTTACTCTAAAATTAAATTAAATTTTTTAATT
Organism: Pinus taeda; assembly: GCA_000404065.3. NCBI lineage: Eukaryota > Viridiplantae > Streptophyta > Pinopsida > Pinales > Pinaceae > Pinus > Pinus taeda. Next base: position 190,323 of record APFE030127721.1, on the reverse strand, counting down.
AGCTGTTAATTAATTACAATTATTTCATTAATATAATTTAATTATAATTATTAAATTAATTAATTAAAATTATATTATAATCACAAATTATGAAAATTAAATTAATTAGAATAATTAAAAATATAAATTAATTTAATATAACATGTGGCACATGTCATTATTCAAGTGGATATTGGATCCATTATCATGGACCAGAGTGGCTAGTTGTAAACTCTTATTAAGAGTCCTGAAATAAATAAGAGGAGGAAGAATTTACATGTATGCTAAGAGGGAGGCATAAGGAGTAATCAAAGCATCGAAGAAGACATAGATATCAGGGGTATGTGATATTAGAGATTTTTTTTGAACATAGTTATGATATTATATGTTCCAAGGTCCCAATATAACACATGCTGAGGGCGTGTCAAGGGATATTAATATCAAAGGTCTTTTAAAATTATGTTACAATATTTATTGGTTCCAAGGTTCCAATGGAATGAGGGAGAATGGTGAGAATGAGGAGAGAAGGGTCACTTGGAGTGGGACTCTCCCTCTAATGTATAAAATACAACCACTTTAATGTTAAGAAAGAACTACAACCACTTATAATAAAAGTATCGACATTAAGAACTACAACCACTTATAATATCGAGATTTTAGATCTCGTAATTTCTTTTAAATTGGGATTTGACATAAACTTCTGAAATATTAAAACACCATAATTTTAATTCTTCTATAATTTGGATATGGTGATTTTGTAGGACAATTAGAAAAAAATGAATTAATTAGTAAAAATTAACTAGAAATCAATGTTTAGAAATAATTTACAAAAATCAAATTAATATACATTTTGTACATATTTTAGCTTAGGCGGTAAAAAATATCAAACATTGGATGAGGACCTTTTTCAAGCCATGCATCCAAATGAGATGAAAGAATAACTGATGGAAAGCTTGTGAAATGTCAAACACAACGAAGCAATCAGAATGGAAATCCAATGAAAATGAAAATTTGGAAAAATATTTGGACACTTAAGCAAAAAGAAAAATATTAAAAGGTGACTAAGTGAAAATTTACGAAAAGGGTCCCCATTATTAAAAGAAAAGATAAAAAAATGGGGGTGTTTTGATTTCACCACAATAATGGTGACACACGGGGAAGAACCAATAATCTCTGGTTGAAATGATAACGAACTTCGCTTTACCAAAAAGGTTAAAAGGGTGGAATTCTATTAAGCCATAAAATAGTAAAGCATTTCCCCTGGGTCCCACATGATTGATTCAAGAAATATAAGCTCAAAAAGATAAGTACTCAAAGTAGATTGAGTCTAAAATCATCAATCCAAATTTTGGGAAATATTTTATTTAAGATTGTCTTGTATGAGAAATAAAAGAAGGTATAGATAATTGTTTTTTGATAAAGCATATATTCATCAATATTAATGGTCCCTAATGTTAATTCACTTCCAGCGATCTTGAACAATATCCCGACGAAGTTGTCTTTTAAGACATACAAGCATAGCCTCACTGCCAATGAGCTTCCATAGCCCTGATGTGTTTACTTGTATTTCCCATGCTTCCCATTTTGATCACCTTTTTGATAAGCACATTTGTGAGCTTAGTTTATGATGTACTTGAGTGAAAGAGGTGGGATGATAAAAGAGACTTATGCTAATTGATATAATACTTACATATTTTTGACTCCATATCTTTCTCTACAACCATCATTCAGAGGTTTCTTAATAAAGAGGAGGGATGGAAGGGATTCATTGAGTTAAAGTCAGATCAATTCTTTCCTTGAAAAGGTGAACTATATCACTTTGAAAGGATGCATGTTCCTCCATGAAAACTATTTAAAGAAAGAGGGGTTTAGGATTCCATAAAAATATATTTTTAAGGTAAATGAAAATCATTTAAAATAGACAGATTAAAAAATTCCCATCTCTACCAACCAATGTTGGGTGAGAAAAATTCCTTCTACATAAATCTTGGTGGAATCACCGAAATCAAACCATAACTAAAGGCAACAAGAAAATAAGTCCAAACTGGAGCAAAAGAGGAAAGCAACAAACTGTAAAAATGTCAAATAAGAATAAAAAGTGAAAGAAAAGCCCAAATTAAAGAGACAACTCCAACAAGACTAACTATATAGATACCTCAATAAAAGAGTAAAGTAAGATAAACATGTGATTATTCATCATATGTTGAGATTTTAATAAAAATTTATGTTGAAGAGTTATAGACATTAAGCCTTCCAAAATGTAGGGAAATAATAGTCTTGAGGTGAAATTAAGCCAAATGAGAAGTCTTTGTTTGCTACAAATTTTCTTGTTACAAAGAAAAACCTGCATGATAATATCTGAACAATTTTCCAAATAAAAGAAATGCTTGTGAAATGAATAGAAGGTTTAGGGACTCCCTAATTTAGTTGATTTGATGAGGATCATTACTTTTTCTCCCAAAATCTCAAAAGGTAACAAAACAAAGGATAATGAGATCCAAATCTAAGTTGATAGGGGTGCAAAGCAATTCTTGAAGTTCTGCAAAACAAAGTTTGAGATAAGCAAAACTAAAAAACAAATCTGAAACCAAAACTATAAAGAAAAAGAAAAGAATGAAAGTGAGCATAAGAAACTTACCATTGAAAAATTTTATTTAAAATTTTACCTAAGAGAGATCGAGTTTTGCCAACAAAAGCTAACCTCTTCTTTTAGTTGGAAGTAAAAACATGAAGAAGTGGATTTCAATGTAGTTTTCATTGGTCCAAAATCATAACTTATTAAACCAAAATTAAAGCAAGCAACAAATCTAGGAAAATGATATCTCATGCTCAATGAATCAGAAGTAAAGCAAATTCATCAAAAATGAGGGCGAAAATATGCTTCTTTATGAATTTCAATGGAATTTTTCTCTTCATTTCTTAGATTTCATATCCACTCCATGATTTTATAAAATGTCAAGAATCAAAACCAAGTCTCAAACAATGTAACAATGGTTTGTGAAGAGCAAGGGAGGAAATGAATCTTTGCATGATAAGAATAGAGTAATATATTTAAAAATTAAACATAAATCGAGCATGATCCATTACCTATGCATATTCCAAATTCACTGACCAGCTAGTTGCATTACCATAGTAGTTGCTCAAGAGTGTATTTTTATTTGACTTTTCACCATTTTAATCTCTTCCATATTCCTGGAACCTAGACCTCTCTTATATTAATTTAAGTGAAAATATGTTAGACAATGAGAGTCTTGCCCTGGTGGATTTCAGACTCAAACTATTGGGAATGGATTTGAAATAAAGTTATGATATTCGAACGTCCCGAAATAGGGAGGCCCAATATAGATACTAGGAGTTACGAAAGCTCCAATATAAATATTTTATTATATGTTTTTTCATAATTTCATTTCTCATATGTTTAGGAAAAAAATAATTTCACGATACACTAGACCGTCGATATAGCATGTTTCAATAGCAATATCTAAATATAGAAAAAAAGGACTATTGAAAAACTAAATTTCGGCAAGGTAACATTTGGTAACAATTTTAAAAGAGGTCCCAATATGGAAGGCATTGATAAATGATGTTTTAAAGGTAAAATTTATTTTAAACAAGTTTTCAAAAATAAAATTCTTCGATAGACAAAACTCTGATAACAAAGGACTTTTCTTCATAATTTTTTTCAATAAAATTACTTTTCAGAAGTTTAATTGAATTACATTTCCGCAATGAGAAGTCTCGATATAAAGAAGTGTTGAATATTAAAGGAAAGCAATATCTTCAAACAAAAGTAAGTTTTCATAAATAAAACTTATGATATCAGATATGCTCGATAGTGAATTCCTTTCAATGTATGATGTGGGAATATTGTACATCGAGAATTAAAATATTGGAGGTAATTAGTCTCATAATTTTTTTTATAAAATGGCTTCGATAATTTTTGTTTTGATTAAAAAATAGCTAAAAGTTTTGTGAAATTGGTTTCAAGATAACTTATAGCTGTCTGTAAAAATAAGCTTCCAAGAAAAGGAGTTTGAGATGGAAAGAGGTGAAAAAGGAAATCTTGGGAAGAAAATTATATTGATTTGTGATAACTTTCGGATATCCTGAAGTTCTAAAATACAAAGAGGCTTTGGAAATATTTCTCGTATTTTTTTTTTAAAATAAGAGTTCCCATAAAGAGGAATCCTGAGATAACTTATTGAATAGAATCATAATATCGGAAACTAGGATACAATGATAATCTTTACAAGACTTCTAGATCGAGGAGATTGGGAATAGAAATAATACAGGCCAAATGGATCTTGGGGAGGAAAATTTCAGAATGTATTTAAGAATACTTTTGATATAATATAAACCCAAGAGTCCGGTAAGCTAGAAAGTCTGGAATTTCGAGGGAAATAATCTTGGAAGAATGACTAGTAGAGGATCGAGATTCCAAGATTTACCAGTTAGAGGCTCTGAGTCATATTGGAACAAGGAATGTGATGGGTGTGATGCAATGATTCTACAAGATTCGAAATGGGTGAAGATGGGTAGGAGAAATATTAGGACTTGGCGCAAGATTTTGTTGTTCAATTTTCCTTTGCTTATGGGCCATATTTAATTTAAAATGTAAGAAACTATAGACCCACAAAAAAATTGAACTTGAGGGAGCTAAAATTTTTATTTTAGCTGCATCAACAAGAGGCAGAATATGGTTATTGAATCAACTCACTAAATTTACGAAGAAAGGAAATATGTAGAGAAGCATTTAGAGCACAAAGTAGAAGTATTTCTGATGAGAATGCAAATACTTATTTAAGCTAAATCAAGTATTAAGTAATAAGCTATTGATTTTCATGTACTTCATAATAGCATTTAGAGACAAGAGTGGTAAAAGTGAAAAATTGAATTTCTCAAGAGCACTTGATTGTGAAGATTCTTTAGAACTTCACCCTTCCTAATTTTCTTTGCAAATTTCAACAATGTGATGAAGCTTCATCAATAAGAATAAGCAAATGCAACCAAAGCATAATTTAAGCAATCATACTTTTCAAACACTCTTTCTTAAATAATGGAGTAAATAAAAAGCAAACATTGTAGGCTCATCACATGTTTATTAAAAATCTGCAATAATAAACTAAATACAAACATGAAAGGAATCTAAATCTAAATTAATATATCCCTAATCCTAACTAGATGAAAGGAAACATGACTAAGTATAGTCATACTTCCAATGTAATATTCAAACATTTTATCCCCTATGTTTATGTATAGGGAAAACGTCAGTAACAAAGATACAATTATAATTAAACTAACAGAAATAAATTTGAATGTAGTATGTACACTAATTACTAACATATTTACAAAAATCAACTTATTAAAATTAGTTTACTTACAAACATCCTCTCTTGGAAAGATTCTTTCAACCAAATCTCTATGGGATTATAAAAATATGGATGAGTATATGATAGATAATGGAATATATTACATGAAAGAGAAGTTGAACAGCCATGAAACAAGTCATAAGATAAACTATTAGCAATCTTATGTGAAAATGAAGCTTCCAAAAAACTTTGAAATTGATCAGTGAAGTATGGATGGAGGCTTAGTGCATATGTCAGAAGATCTTCAATTGGGTTAGATAGCTAGTCATATTGGATCAATGCACTCACAAGTGTTGTTTCATGTTGAATATGCATTCTATTAAGCTGATAAGATATAAACATAAAATGAAATTGGATTATCCAAAGCTCTTGATGGTCATAATCTAAATTTTGCGATCACTCTTCACATTCTAGTAATGCATATTGCAATTGTTCAACACTTAATTGTTCAATATGCCAGTAAATGACATCTAAAAATTGAAAAATGCAAACAAAAAACAAATAAAATAAAAAAATGAATAAAAACAATGCAATTACATCATAATTTACACTATTGTTACAATTCATGTTACATCACAATTGGGATTGATTTGAAACAACTTCCTTCTCACAAGCATTAGCCAAAATAATACAATTAAAATGGTCATTGACATTGACTTGTGGAAGAGGGAAATATTGAGGACTACAAATAGGTGTGAGAATTTTATCATCATAAGTATCATAAATTAGAATGGATTCTTGAATGCTGAAATAACAAAAATGATTAATTGTTTAAAAATCAGAATTTATTGGAACAATTTCTAAATAATAATTTTCTTGATTTTCAAATATGATTTGACTTTGATCATGAGAATTTAATGAAGAGTGAGATAAATCAACCTCCTCAATGTAAAAGTAGTCATCATAAATGATTTCATGATATTCATTAAAATTCTCTTCATTCCCATATGATATATCAAGACAAGAAGGAATATTATGCACATGTTCATCAATGTTGGAAGGATGATCAATGAATTATTCTCTATCCTAATAAAATCTAATGGGTAATTTATTAAAATCAATCTCTTTGTTTTCTAGAACAATAATAATGCAAAGACGAGATAAATCACTATCAACAAAAATGTCAGGCTAAAGATAAAAATGTGAGTTTAAAGAAATGAATCTAAAAACATCTATGTTTGCAAACTCATGTGTGTTTTCTTCATTGTAAATTTCATATTTCTGATCATTCATTTGGTTAATTGTGTTTTGTTGAAGAATTTTGTTTGACTACCTTAAATTTTATATTTAATCAACATGATGAAGTTTAGAAATTTTTGCAGGAAACTGCACATTGTCGTGATCTTCAATTTCTACTTGTGCTTGTTGATTTAACGACTAATTTTCTGAAATAGTTTCAGAGTGATTTTAATATTTCATGGTAGGTGGATTTTCAAGATTATTACTAGTATCTTCTTGCGGTTGATTAGCAAAATTTTCGAAGATCGTCACTATGTTTCATTAACATGAGAGAGAGCATCGTGATCATCATTAATACTATAAGATGTGTGTACTAAATGAAAGAATTTATCATACATAGTAGAGACAACTTCATCATCATTAGTATGCACCTTCATATTGGAATTCTCAATTATGTTAATAAAGGTCGAAGAAGATTCATCAAAGCTTGAAATAATTTCACAAGGATTTTTAATGGGAGGAAGAGAACAAACATATTCAAACCATTCCATCAATCCAATATCTGAAGGTTTATCTTCAACTCTAAATCTTAAGAAATCTAATTGAAATCTAGTGGTAAAATATAAGAAAGATTCATTTTCAAAGCTTCCTAAATATTCAAATTCATCACATACCTATTCGTAATCATAACTGTCAAATTCATAAAGGAATTTGGGATAAATTGATCCCAACTATGAATCAAGGGAACCAAAAGAGATTGACACCATCTTCTGGCTTTTCCTGAGAATGCAAGCATAAATTTTTTACATAAAATACCTTCATCAATATCATGAAAATTAGAATTTGAAATTTTTTGAATAAATTGTAAAGCATGATCAAATGCAAAACATTATTCTTACCATTAAATTTTAGCTTTGACAAGTGTTTTACTATTTCTAGTGGAGTATTAGAGGATGCACGTCGAGAGATACAACTCCAATTGGAAGTTTGGGAGGAGCCATTTTATTAAAATAAAACTTTAAAATACAAAAACTCCAAAAGGAAAAAATTAGTCAGACCCTCCTTCTAGCACCAAAATTTTTGATGGTCCAAAATGACCATCTCAACATTATAAGGGATAACATCCAGTCGAGAACTTAAAGAAACCCCTTTTCCATTTGGAATGGTGGTTTCAACTAGTTCAATTGGGTCTAGTTACCCTCTCCCTTTCTATGTTGGCTTATAGTATGTCGATTACTTTCCAATAGGAAAGAGACATAAGATCTACCCTCTTGAAAATACCATGCAAGAAAGTGATCCTTAAGAGGTTTTAATGTCTCAACCAAGCCACTCTAAAGTCTGCTCCCGTGTAAGATGACTTCTAGAATGAAATAATTAAAACTAAATCCAAATCTCCTCTAAGTAACAAAACGTAAATCCTAAATCTATCTCAATTGAAAGAAGGATTAGTCCCCCTCTCAACCAAGAGCAGTGTAAAAGGAGATTTGAACCAACTTTGAATTTGGAACTGGAAAAAAAGAAGTCAATAAGCCAAGGAAATAGTTCCAAGACTTATTACTAGTTCAAGAAAGTATATGTATTCATCTATCTAATGAATAGTCATCAGATCTCTGGTGCACATACATCCAAATTCAAATGTAATGAATTCAAACTAAAGAATATATGACTGTATCAAGGAAATAGTTCTCGTAAAATAATAATTATTAAAACCAAGATAAACTTGACATGGATTTGCTAAATAGTTAATAGGTATGTTGTGTTTATCTATTCGAATTCATTATTTAACTTCATAGTAATTAGATCCATCATTAAAACTTAACTTTAAAATGATTAAAACAAGAATGTATCAAACGAATTCACAATAGTGCAAAAGTTCACAAAAACATACTTTTCTTGATCAAGAATTGCCTCATATTTTATTAAATGCAAGCCACCAATCACCCTCTATCTCTGACAATATGTACACGAATTAAAGATTCGATCAAAGCCTTTGAGTACATGAAATTCTTAGAAAATTTCATGATATCATGAGATTTTCAAAGCTGAAATACATCTCATTCAATCTCCACAAGTCTGGTAAAAACTAGCTAATTCTCAACAAAAATATTGCTCCCTACAGTAGTGCCAAAATCCCTCTCTTTGCAGAGAATTCCTCCCAAGTTTTAGATTTGGAACTCCCCTGTAAATTCTACAAAAGCCATATTTATAATTACAAAACAAAATCAGGATGAGTGAGCTATTGGAGAATAAATTTGTTCCAACAAATTTTAATTGATCAAAAATCTTCTTTTTATCTTGTTGGTGAAATTCCATTATTCCAAGTCTTTTCTTTCTCATCTCCCCAACTGCACTCCTGCCAAAAACTAATCAAAAATAAATTAAATTGCAAATCAAAATTAAAAATACCAAATCTAGGAAAACAAACATCTCCAATCAAAATTTAATTAATTAAATAAATAAAAATAGATATGATCTTCCCATTGATCCTTGTGAAGATCTTGTTGGTCAAAGAGAACAAAAACGTATGGATCTACAATCAACTTAGGATTTGGGCAAATGAAAATGCAAAAACTAAACTCAAAAAATTGGTTTTGGTTACAAATTTGGAGCTTAATTTTATGCTAACTTTTAGACTCATTTATTGACCAAATTTGGTTATACAACCACTTCAAAAATATTCTCCACTATTTTATCTTTATAAAAAGTTGTCCTAAGGTTCATTTTGCCAATTAAAACTCAACTTATGAGACTCCAAAGATGAAGTGGCAAAATTTCCAAAGTTCTCGAAAAAATGTATGCCTTGGCCAAAATTAGGAAAATTTAATTAAAAACCTTAATATAAAATAAAATTAAACAAATCTAATTAATTGTTGATTAATTACAATTATTTCATTAATATAATTTAATTACAATCACTAATTAATTAATTATAATTATTTTATAATTACAAATTTAAAAAATTAAATTAATTAGAATAATTGGAAATATAAATTAATTTAATATAAACATGGGACATGTCTCATTGTTTAAGTGGCTATTGGCTCCATTACCATGGACCAAAGTGGCTATTGCGAACTCTTATTAAGAGTCTACAAATGAATAAGAGGAGGAATACTTTACATGTATGCTAAGTGGGAGGCATAAGGAGTAATCAGAGCATCAAATAAGAGATAGATATCGAGTGCATGTGATATCAAAGCATCAGAGGTGTTGTGATATTGAAGATTGTGTTTAAACTTAGTTACATTATTATATGTTATGAGGTCCTAATATAATGTATGATGAGGGAGAATCAGGGAATATTAATATTAAAGGTTGTTTAAATCTATGTTATGGTGTTTCTTGGTTTCGAGGTTCCAATGGAATGAGGGAGAATGGTGAGAGTGAGGAGAGGAGGGCCACTTGGAGTGGGACGCTCCCTCTTATGTATAAAATAAAATCACTTTAATGTTAAAAAATAACTACAACCACTTACAATAAAATCCCTCACATTAAGAACTACAACCACTTATAAACTCGAGATTTCAGATCCCCTAATTTGTTTTAAATTGGGATTTGACATAGACTTCTGAAATCTAAAAACACAATAATTTTAATTCTTCTACAATTTGGCTACGGGGATTTTGTAGGACCGTTAGTGAAAAATGAATTAATTAGTATAAATTAACTAGGAATCAATATTTACAAAAATTAAAATAATATACATTTTGTACATTTTTTAGTTGAGGCGGTAAAAAGTATCAAACTTTAGATGAGTACCTTTTGCAAACCATACATCCAAATGAGATGAAGCAAGAACCAATGGATATATTGTGAAAATTTGAATGAAATGAAGCAATCAGACTGGAAATCTGACGAAAATGAAAATTTGGCAAAATTGTCAGACACTTAATCAAAAAGAAAATTATTAAAAGGTGATAAAGTCAAAATTTACAAAAAGGATCCTCATTATTTAAAAAACAAGTAAAAAATGGGGGTGTTTTGATTTTACAACAATAAGGCACTCACATTCTCTCTCTATGGTGCATACCCACTTATAGCTCTCCAGTCAGCTCACTGGCAACAATGTTGTTTTCCCCCACTTGCTCAATGGAAATCCTGAGTTTTGTTTCACTACGACATAGAGATCGATGTTGTCTTTGCAGTAAATCACACTCTATCTAAGAGCATACTCATCTTGGTTCTCCATGTTGTTGTTACATCTGGCTACTTTCAAATGTGACCATATTAAAAGTTGAGAATGGGTTCCTGATCATTTTTCTCCACTCAACTACTCAACTATGCTCCTTTGTTTTGTTCCTCTACAATGATAGGAATAAAGCTATCTTTGTTGACCATTAACCTACCATTCATGCTGCCCAAGAATACTCTTCCACATGAAACTCCTTCCTGTCGTTGCATATGATGCATAGAAATTGCAATGGGATTTTAGTGTTCTCTACACTTCAACAACTATAGTTGTATTATAATTAATGCATGGAATGGCCAATTGAGTGTCTCCGATATTGAGAATAAATTCTTAGTCAAGCTACACACTCTAACAAGGCTCCCCATGCTTATTAATTTGATCACATTGCTCAGAATATACTCCAACATGACTTTGTTCTTTTCATAATTAATCTCCTCTCCTTGGGGCTCTATTTCTTCATTAAAATAAGAGGGTACATAAGATCATGGATGTCTTTCTTCATTTGATTACAGGCCCATTAATCTTGTTTGTAAAAATGTGATCCCTATTTCCTTAGCTTAACAATCTCTATAGTCGTCATTACTCCTGCAACATGAACTCCTCTGCACACATTTGCTCTTAGTTGCTGACTCATTCGTCCTTCATACACCTCTGTGTCACAATCCCAGATCCTTGAATCCCTTAACTTTTATTAATAAAAAGTTTCAAGTTCTTACAAGCTCATTGAGTTTTGGGCTTAGCCTCTAACCCCTTTTTCTTTGGCTCATATTGATTTTCCATCATAGGATCAGGTCCTATGACCAACGATAGAGAAATTAGGTGTTAAGCCCTTTAGGGTCCTATCGAGGGCTATCTCCATGCGTAAATGATCTATGCCCTTGGTTCTCAAGATTACATGAACAAGTGCCAAAAACCCACCCAAAGCTCCTAGTCTTGACACTTCCTCAAAACAAAATTATAAATAAGTTACAGGATTTCTGACCTTGAGGATATACTGCCAGGGTGATATGATGCTTATGTCATCATCCCTGAGTGGCATCTCTTGAGTGGTGACACATGTCACATAGATTTTCCCCATTAGACCACCTAAAAATGTTGAATCTGACTTCCATGTGTCCATCGTACAACCATGTCATGATGACATCATCTACCACCATCATCTGCTAAGAGCCAACAAATTCTTTCATGTGTCCCATCCGAGGAGAGAGAAAGGGTCCCTCCATCCTTGGTTTTGGAAGAAATTTACTTTGTAAGTCCCTGCTCCCCGCAACCCCGATGTTATTAGGGAGTTGAATTAATAAGAGGTTATGGGGTTATGACCTTCTAGGGTTATGGGTTTCTAGGTCTTCCAGGATTTAAGGCTTCCTACTTCCCTAACTAACAATATTCCTATAGCCCTCCTATAAATAATCTTTCAGGTTTCCGTTGTTTCAGGGTTGTGGGGTTTCAGGCCTTCTAGGGTTCCAAGCTTCCTACTTCCTTGACTCATTGTATTCCCATAACCACCCTTTTTAAAATATTCTTATGGAATTCCATCCTTCTGAGGTTCCGAGATTTCTGGGGTTACAGGTACTGTTTTTAAGGACATGAGGTCATAACTTTGTCAGACCATAAGTCAATTCTCTCTGATCTCCTTTAGTTTCTTTCTTGCATCTGTGTGGGGACTGACCCTATGGACCTAACTTACATGGCCTCTTATCATTCCACACTTCTCCTGCAACTCATATTCTTCCACAACCTAGGGTATGGTTGTGTACTCCACCTAAAACCGAATCGACTGCATTCTATTCTTTCTTGCAAAGGTAATACATTTAAAATAAACAAATTCATTATTATAATCAGCAAGAGGGACTTAACCATACCTTTAACAATCAAATGAACTTCTCGATCTATTCCTTATATCTTCCTACATCTAACTTATTTGGCCTCCCTTAAGGCCATTCTCTTCCTTCACTGAAGAGAAATAAAGGCTCTACTCCCCTTGAGTAGATTGTCCTCTTTATCCTTCCAATTTTTTTTTCTCGATTCTAAACAAATGCATTTCCTTAAAGCTCCTTATTTTCCCATGTTTGAACTTTCTCTTGGTTGTGCATGGTTGGAGGAAACTTCTCCATAACCTCCTCTTTCTTAACCCAAATCTTCTCGCTACCTTTTTTATTTTTAGAGGGGTCTGCTACAAGAGTAAGAGGATTAGCCTTCTTGATTTTCTTTTGATTTATTTCTTCTCTTTTCATCTTGCTCCTTTTATAAAAAGAATTGAATCCAATATCATATTCTAGTGCTCTATTTTTCCTTCTTGTCTTCAAAGTCTGAGTTGCAACATTTTCATGCATATGATGAGAAGCATGATTTATATTCCCATATCTATAGCTTGCTAACTTGTGCCTAATATTTCCATATTGTAGCAATTGTCATAGCATAGGAATGAGGCAAAGGTGTTACTATTCTTGACAAAAATCTTGTCAAGCCTTCTATTATTTCCAACATGCTTACTCTTGGCCACTTTGTGCATTCTTGGGTTGCTGCTTCCCAAAATGTCTCATTTTATTGCACGCCATCTATAGTGTATGGCTTTATGTCCAAAATTGTTGCAAGAAAAACAATACCCATAAAAGGGCTTTTGAGCACTGAAGAAACCTTTACCTTGAGGGATTTTTCCTTGAGGGGGAAAGGACCTCTATTGGTTCTTCATGTACATTCCATGACTATCTAAAATGCTTCATTGTATTTTGCCTTGTTTTTGCTTGGCTCTCTTATGTTGCTCTCCACATTGTTGTTGCTTACCATTTTGATGTTTCCTTTTCTTCTCTTGTTGTTGTTGTGTAAAAATTTCTTTTCCTTTGTTATTGTTGGAATCTTTAACTTCCTTTGATTGGGTAGTTGACCCTTCAGCCTTTTCTTTCTTGCATCTTGAATCTTCTTTGAAACCCAAACTAGCCTTGATGAGAGGGGATCTCTGAGTAACAAACATCTCATCCAAGGCCTTCCTGCTCTTCTCAAGATTCTTATACTGAAACAACTCTTTACTTTCCCTCTCTAGGTCATGTCTTAATAAGAGCACTTCATATTGTAGTCTATTAGAGTGAGCTTCTCTATTATTTAGCTGATTGGTCAATATCCCATTCAGCCTACTAGCCTCTTTTTGTTGATCATTCATATCAACTATTGGTCTGATCAAATTTTCATTCTCAAGCTCGTATTCATGCAATTTCTTCTTTTTCTTGAGATTTTCTAATGATAGCCCCTTGATCTCTTTTAGAGTTGAGATAAACTTCTTCCTAAAGTAGATCCTCTCATTTAGATCCTTATCCTCACTATCAGAGATGCTAGTTGAGCCACAAGAAAGATCTAGATTCCTCTCTGTGACCATGGGATCCTCCATAGGTCTGAGAAGTATCCCATGCTCATCATTTCCAAGGGTGTTCATGATTTCTCCTATGGATTTTCACACATGGGATCTATTTTATTCCTTTGAGGATCCCTCATTTTCTATTGCTACTAAAGTAGGTCTCTCTCCATAACAAATAAATGTATGACTATCTTTATCTTCAGAAAAAGAATATGTACAAATAACGTTTAAATTTCCCATCTATTTACAATTATCACAAAACAATATCTTACGTTCTAAGAAACATTTCCTCACTTATAATTCTCCATTATCTTCTCAAGGGTGATGAACAACAACTTGCTCACTGGAAGAGGGGAATTTAATATTTTGAGCATATTTCCTTTGAGATGCCTTCTTATTCTTCTTCCTTCTCTTCTTCTCATTATCAGCAACCTTCACATATTCAGGTTCACTAATTGAACAACAAGGTTCATCAAACCTCTCTGTTATTGCACAGCTTTTTCTTCCATATAGACATTTCAATCTGTCCATCATTTCCTTTGCTGACTCACAATGCCTCACTTTATCATAATCTCAATTAGACAACCCTTTCATGATGATTTCCTTGGCTTCTTCATTCTTCTCACTCTTTTCTCCATTCAATAAGGATCACCATACATCAACATCCAAAGCCATTAAATGGGATTCCATTAGACTAACCTTCTAGAGTACATACACTGATCCATTTAAAAATGGAACTCCTTTCTTGGTTATACACCCTTGATTAGCCATTGTTTCCCTTTGATATACCTTCGATCAGTTAATATATTCCTTAAGGAACCATGCTCTGATACCAATTGTTGGAAACAATGTTAATACTAATAGTGGGGGGTGAATCAATGTTAAGGCTAATTCAAAAATTTCTACCAATTTACATTTAACATTTAAACTTGGTATCCATTCATGTGAGAAAGCAACAATATATCATGTGCAACAACATAAATCATCACATGAACACAAGCACCATGAGAAATATACACATTAGACACAAACATTTAACGTGGAAACCTTCCAGGAGAAAAACCACGAAAGCTTGTTTTTTATTGATGTAAATATGAGATCCTACTCTATTATTTGTTTGTGGGACACCATTCAAAGGAAACAACAAATCCCTTTGATTGCTTGCTAGCACCCACTAGCAGGAAGCACCAATTCCTTTCTTCTACAGACATCTAATTAGCATACTAGAAGCACCATTTGAAGCACAAAATTCATGGATTTGTTGTAAGCACCAACTTGTAGCTCCTTGGATTTATGCAAACACCAATTTTCAAGAGGAACCAACCCCCAATCTGTCTCATATAACCACTAAGATGGGAGCAACAACTCCCTATATGTAGGCTACAACCCACACTCAAAAGAAAACTTAATGCTCACTATAATTGGTAGCCTCTCTACCTATTTTCATCTCTACCTTCAAACAACTAGCCCATTATCCCCTGTAACGTTCTATGCTATCCTTTGGTAAAACATAATCACTTACCACATCCCATGTAAAACTCTATCCACTCTGCACACTTCTACAACAACACACTATCCTCGGCCCTTTTCCCTCAACAACATGTACTCAACTCTCAACCATTTCTTTTCAAATGATTTCTTGGGCTTACATAATAGAAATGGTACACTCTCAACCTCTTTCCTCTAGATAGGCACTCTCAACCTTCTCTCAGAAACATAGGCACTCACAAACTCTCTCTATAGTGCATACCCACTTCGAGATCTCCACTCAACTCATTGACAACAATGTTGTTTCCCCCCACTTTCTAAATGGAAATCTTGAGTTTTTTTCCATTACTGCACGATGATCAATGTTGTCTCTACAATAAATCACACTTTGTCCAACAGTGTACTCATCATGGTTGTCCATGTTGTTGTTAAATCTAGCTAAATGCCACTACAACCATATTAGAATATGAGCATAAGATCTTGTTACACTGAAATTTGTCACCATGACTATCTGCAGTTAATATGGCTCCATCAATAGTCATATTGTCCTCCTTGTCAAGTCTCATACCTTTTCTCTTCATGTCAAATTTCAAAAAGAGAGAAAGTCACTTAAAAACATGTTTATCTCTGGGTACGCAGGTTCTCTCTACCTTGCCTGCGTGTACGCACTCCAAACACATTGTACCTGCTTGTACGCTCTGTAAGTCAAGGGATGGGTGCGTACCCCTGTAAAGGTCAAAAGGCGCGAGTTTCATCTTAAAAAAGTTACTTGTGGTCACTTCTAGAGCCTTCGAGAAGAGTGTTTGACGTGTATTGAGCGCCTCCAGATGGTTCATGCATCCCTATGATAGAGGAACTTATCCCATCAAGAGAGGAGCTACCCCATCCAAAAGAGGGAGTATCCCATTGATGTTGGAAATGAATAACTTCCTCTAGAACACTATAAATACAGGCCTTGGGCCAGAGGAGGGGAGGTTGAAAGCTGAACATTCCAAAGGGTAGATGCTGCTGGAATTAGGACTTCCATTGTAAACTTGTGAGGAGAGATTACCATCCTTTCTTGTTGCCATATTGGAATGTGAGCTTGTCAAAGAGAGGAATCTCTTGCTGGACCCTGGGAGGAGCTTGCACAACACCAAGGCTCAGGTTGTAATGGTTCCTTTTTGATTACTTAATACAAATAAGTCCATTCTTCTCAATGATTTGTCAATGAATTATTTCATTACTCCTTGGTCTATATGATGAATATGCTTTGTTTTATGAAATATTCAGGTGTTATGTAATCGTTTGACTGTTAGTGTATGCAGGTCTTAAAGTGAAGGAGGAGCTCATCTGGATCAGCAAGGCTGGACTGCTACAACAAGCGTTGGATTTGAGGTAGGATCGAACAACACTTGGTTTCTCATAGAATAATGTATGTTTAGAGAAGGATTGCTCTTGTTTGTCTTGTTTGTTACTAGAGAGTCTTAGACTCCTAGGGAGGTTAGGTTTGTTCGCAAAAATAACTCTTTCCACATGACAAATTGGCGACTCCACTGGGGAATCCATTGATGTGATTGATTTTTCCTTTGAGCATTACTTTGATCTGAAAAGAGTCTTGTTTCTTTTGTCTTTTGGTTGCCTGACTGTGATTTTGGGTGGCTTAGCTTAGAGTCGAGTTAGAACTTAGGTTTTCTTTATTTTACAGTAGTACGCACCCTCTACGTTAGACACAGTGCGTACAAGTACGCACTGTATCTGTGTACACAGAGCGTGCACGCACCTGGTTAAACAGGCTGCCTGCGTACCCTGTTAAAATTGAGAAATTTTTTCCTTTTCCCTTTTGAATTTTGTTTTTCTTAGTCTTTAATGCCCAGATCCACTGGTTGACTGTCAAAAATCTTCACCTGCACTTGTTCCATTAGTGTCGAAAGTTTTAGTGAAATTCCTTGAGATTTTAGCCTTAGGGTTTTGATTTTATATTGGTCCTGTAGTGACTTTGGGTTTAGAAGTTGCAAAGCCTTAGATATCTCTGGTTTTGTCAGTCTTCTTAGGAGTCGGACCAGTCGCAAAATCTACCCTCGTGAGCGACCTACCTTTGTGTTGCCTCTTTGCAAAATTTCAATATAACTTGTTCATTTAAAGTTGTGAATTTCATTTTCAAAAAGAACAAAAAGAGATTGAGTTTTTGTTTTGATTAGTTTGTGATTCTGCATAAACTAGTCCTTGGATTAATCATTGCCAAGTAAAACATCCCGGAATCATCCTAGTAAGCTTTTGCTCCTTAGATTAACTTGTTAGTGAAAGATTAGGTACATTTCCTTTGATTTGCTTTTGAGTGATTTTTCATAGATTTTCATAGATCTTGAAATTGCTTTGATTAGATTAGTTTTCCATGCTTTTATTAATAGGAAAATATCAACGATCTCCTTTGCAACATTTGCTTTAGAATAGCATTTGACATCTTTGAAAGAGAAAGGAATTTTTTCGTGAAGTAAAGAGTGGTCATGTTTTGTGCGCTTTGAAAGATAAAGAGAATTGTTTCTTTGAT
This sequence comes from Pinus taeda, assembly GCA_000404065.3. Taxonomy (NCBI): domain Eukaryota; kingdom Viridiplantae; phylum Streptophyta; class Pinopsida; order Pinales; family Pinaceae; genus Pinus; species Pinus taeda. The sequence continues at coordinate 172,240 of APFE030127721.1, read as the reverse complement.
TGTCTTTTGAGAAAGTTGTTTTTATTGAAAAGATGGCATTCTCTCAACTCTCTTAATTAGAACATTCATTGAAAAGAGAAAATTATCAAATCATCTTAGGTGCATCTTTTAGAGAATTGGAGTCGAGTCTATACACCATCAAGTTTCATCTCCATCACCTTTGTCTTAAAGAACAACCATTAAAATCAACGTTTAAAGTAAAATTAACTTAGAAATTTTTATTTTTCTAGGGCTCTGAAGCACCAACATAGATCAGGCTAGTGTCTTGGAGTAGGTGAGTAATTAACTCTCCAAGACTATTAAACCAAACAAGTAGCTTATCTTGTGAGAGGATAAATCCAGCTGTTGCATTTATACTCTGGGAAAGCTCCTCTTAAAGGAGAAGCACGAGCTCGTGTCCGGAACCATTGAGGGGATCAATCCTCCCTCGTTGGGAACGACGCCAGACACGCACGTATTACAAACGGTAAACCTCAAATTGAGGAGCCAGGGGATCACTTATCGGTAAACCTTGGATTGACCATTGTCAAGTAGCCGGTAAGGGGATTGAGCTTGATACTCTTCCCTTGCGTGCTGTCGGAGTGTAGACTGTTCCCCCAGGTGTATTTGTTGCTGTTGGTGACCTTAGTGCCCATAATCTTAGGATTCTACCCAAGGTGACGGTGGCGGGAAGATCCCACTGTACCTGGAGCAGACGTCGGCTAGACTCACTTGGATTTTCTGGGGGGTTCACTTCACTCGAGAAGGTTAAAGTGGAGGAACTTGGTCCAGTCTATTCATTAAGCAGGTTGCCGTGGTAGTTGTTCCCCCCGCCATTTCTGTACTGAATCCTACGAGGTTGGATTTCATCACCAACTAGTGTTTTTGGTCTGGAAGCTTACTATTTTTGTTTGGTTTGACACCCTAGATTCTTTAGGCGTATGTTTCAAATTTGATTGGTTCTTTAGTGACTTTAGGTGGTTTGTTTTGAGATTTTATTTTGTTTTCATGTGTAGTAGTTAAAAGTTTTTAGCTGTGGCTGAATCACCGAGATGGTCCCGTAGACTTGGGGGCGAGTCTCCTGAAGTTGTTACCGTGGCCGATTTGTTGAGGCGATCCTGTAGATTGTGGGGTGAACCTCCTGAAGAGGTCCTGGCTCATTACGAAGGTTTGAAAATCCTAGTAACTACTCCTAGTGGCAGTAGAGTAAGTCCACCTGAAGAAGGAGAGTCTTCGTTGGTAGTCCATCCAGATTACCAAAATCTAGAAACAGGTTATAATCCTGAAGCTGTTGCGGTTTCCGAGCTTACTGGTAGTGTTTCATCTGCTAGTGATATAGGCGAAGAACCTCAAATATCTAAACCTGTTACTCCAACTTCTAGTGTTCCTGTTTCACCTAGGGTAGAATGAGTCATCACCGAAAATCTTCCTTCTGGTTTGATTACTATTGAAGAGCTTGCTCCAGAAAAAGAAATAGACGCTTCTTGTCTTGAAGATCTACCAACTCTTGATTTAAGAGAGCGTGAATCTATATTTTACAGTCCTCCTAGAAGTGCTACTTGGTATCTTTCGTTAACAAATTTTTTAGACAACTCAGTATCAAGTTTTTCTCCACCTCGTTTTCCTTTTCCACCCGGAGGTTTTACTACTCTTGTATATATGTCTAGTCTGTCATCTCCGGAAGCCTATTTATACGGCGGTCCATCTGTTCCTGCTGGGTATCAGTCCATTTCTGGTACTCTTTCAGGAGCATCTCCTCGTCCTTTCGAACAAAAGTTATTATCTGGAAGTAGTGGTAATAGTCAGTTGAGTGCAGAAGAAATTCTGATGATGTCAGGTCAACCTCAAGGCAGTCAGTTACCGCCTGGGGGGCAACCTCAAGGTACTCAATATACGCCTAGGGGGCAACCTCAAGGTACTCAATATCTTCTTGGGGGGCAACCTCAAGGTACTCAATTTGTGCCTGCGGGCCAACCTCAAGGATAGTACATCCCTATGGGACAGTACATTCCCCAAGGTCAACCTCAGACTCAATACGTACCCCAAGGTCAACCCGAGTACCAGTATGTACCCCAAGGTCAACCTTCATATCAGTATCCACCCCAGAATCAATATCCTTACATACCTCAAGGTCAACAACCCCAGTATCAGTATGTGCCTCAGGGTTATCAACCCCAAGGCCGGTATCAACCGCAAGTTTACCAACTGCCTTCAGGTCAACCGTATTATCAATCTTACCCTCAACCCAATTATGGACCTCCATATCCTCAAGGTCAATATCCAGGAATGAATTTGGTGTGGGCTCCTTCTCAAAATCCACAGATGTTGCAACCGAATGTGCAGTCGTCTTCCCAACCTGGACAGGCCGCTGGTCCATCTCAGCAACCCATCCAGTCTACGGCTCCAACTTCTGCACCTTTTGTAGTTTCTCAGGCTGGGCCTAGTACGCCTCGTACTCCACCTCAAACGTCTGCTGCGGCTACTGCAACATCTTCTCCATCTACCCCACCTTCTTCTGGAGTATCAACAGCTCCGGTTTCTACTGTTCCTGCATCTGCTCCTCGGACCTCTTTACCTCAGTCTGGATCTACGGTCCAGACTTTGGTCCAGATGCCTGTAGGAAGTACGGTTGTTACCTCTCAACCTAAATTTGTTCAACCTCTGTACCAGGGACAGTACCAACCTCAATATGGTCTTGTTGCGCAGCAACCAACCTACCAGTATCAACCGTATCCTGGGTACACTTATCAACAACCTCAACAACCCCAGTACGGTCCGGTTAATCCTGGTTTTCCAGGAGGATACAATATCCCGAACGCAATTCCTATTCCAAGTTATCCTGGATATCCTCCTCCTCAGGCTGGTTTAGTGACCCAGAATTTTCAGGATCCGAACCGGCAATTGCCATTTATCGCAACTTTGGATTTACCAGACTTGTCACGCCTAACGAACGATCCAATCAATTATCTTCCGTTTTGGCCGCCAATGCCGAATAAGTTGCCCAGTGACATACCCAAGTTCGAAGGTAAGTCTGGAGAGGACCCGTAAAATCATGTGATGACTTACCACCTTTGGTGTGCCTCAAATTCTATCTCGGATGATTCGATCCGCTTACGTAATTTCCAGCATACACTCATTGGTCTCGTGGCCAAGTGGTACATTGAGTTACCACGGGCCTCTTTTTACAATTTTAACCAGTTAGCCACATCTTTCTTAACTCATTTTAAGTTGCCGGGGTCAGATATGATAACGGCACGAAATTATTAACTTCACTAAAACAATCGACGTCCACCTATATATCCGATCATATTCATGAGTGGAGACGTCGATGGAGGTTAGTGAAGGTTTTTATTCCGGACCAAATCTTAGCTGAATGTTTTGTTAAATCATTGTTACCGAAGATTACTGAAGATGTAGCTAAGGCTGGTGTAGTTACTGAAGAGCAAGTAATTGCTCAAGCGCAGTACCTTGACTTGGTTTATAACCAGTCAGGTACTTTACACGAGAAGATCCCAGATCTTCCAAGTTCAAATCAAATCGCTGCTCCACCTTCGGGATCTCATGCCGCTGATGGTATGATCGGTACGGGGAACACCAAAAGTAAGAAGAAATCTTCTAAGAATTCTTCTCCCATAATCACCCTACCTGATTCCCCGACAGGTGAGTCTTCTCCTGAACTTTCCGCCGATATTCACGCCGTAGAGACATCTACGGTCAAATAAAAAAACGGTGGAAAGAAGAAGGGAAAGAAGAAAAATAAAGCAGACAAAGCTCCTAAGGAGAAATCAGAAAATTCGGAAACCAACGACGAAAAGCGCAAACCTAAATATCCTTGTCTTATATGTGAAGAAGATCATTATACCAGGGATTGCCCACATCGGGCTGAGGTTGTGAAAATAGTCAAAGGTTCCGAGACTCCTGCTATTTTGAAAGATCCCTTTCCAAAGCAGGAGACTAAAATGATAGGTTCTTCCTCAAGTACCGGTGAGGCACCCATTTTGATGATGTCTCATGTGAGGATTGCGACTCGGTCACAAGATTACGGTAGTAAGAATCCTGTTGATGGTAAAGAAGCAGAATCTTCTCACTCTAATCCATCAACCTCAGCTCCTGGTTCCGATCCACTACAGATCGAGAAACCTAACCCTGACTTGGTAATCAAGCCGCCCGCCAAGGGTATACTTCGAAAGTCTGCTTTCAATCCACATGCGAGAGCAGCACAGAATTATAACATTGTCGAGGATTTAGCTGTTAGTCCCTCGGCGATGTCAGCTCTGGAAGTGCTACAATCATGTCCAGCACAACGGAAATTACTATTGTCGGCTATCGGAGCTGTTGACCTTCAGGATCCAAACCTAATGGTCTTTGATCTAGAAAATAGTACGCCACGACTAGCTCATCAAATGGCTTTCCAGATTCCAGTGACAGTAAAAAACAGACCTCTTCATAGGACTGTGATTGATGAGGGCGCTTCTATGTGTATTATGTCGATTCAATGTTGGAGATCACTTGGTTCCCCTTCATTGAACCAATCCCCCACCATCCTTAAGGCCTTTGATGGCCGTGGGTTCCACCCGTTTGGCATTCTACAGGATTTGCCTATAGAGGTTGAAGGGAAAACCGTTAGTCTAGATGTGGAGGTGGTTGATGCCCCTCTAGACTACAACCTTCTTTTGGGTCGAAGTTGGTCATATGCTATGACAGCGATCGTTTCATCGGTCTTCAGAGTAATAAAATTTCCATATAATGACAAGATCGTGACAATAGACCAGCTGGCTTACTTTTCATCCGACCCAGCCTCTTCAAAGAGTATCCAGCATGTCGGTAAAACGACCATCCCTTACAGGGATGTTGGCGTAGGTTTAGTTAAAGATTCCGGTTTACTGGGAACTTTTCCTTTTCCTCCAATCAATGCATCGTCTTCATTTGCATCTATTCATATGATTACGTCAGACACCATTATTTACGATGATCCTTGGATTGTCCCTTCTGAATCTGAGATAGACTCATTTGGTGATTCTATGCCTTTGAGTCCATATGAAACTGCTTATGAAGCCGTGGTGTCTTTTACCGACCCACTTTCAACCGAAATTGACCAAATGAATGTGGTCCATGAGGAATCACTTTTCGCGTCAACCTCAGAGTTAATAACGTTTCCCGAAGTTGTGTCATTTGATGAACACCTTCGTGAAGTCCTATGCGTAGACGATTTACCATGGGAGGATCTTCATCACAGATCTTCGTTTTTACCTGAGGATGATCGTCTCGAAAATAATTTCTCATCCATATTTACCGCTGAATATGTCAAAGAAGCTCAGAGTCCAACGAAACATCCTGATTCAGAGCTGAATTTAGGGAATATTTCTCGAACTATTCCCATTGACATTTCAGTGAAGCCTGGAATTGTTGAGAACATTCATATAGGCGCCTCGTGTACAGATGATGAAATTCAAACTTACAAGGCCCTATTCCAAGAATTCCATGACGTGTTTGCCTGGTCTTACGAGGAAATGCCAGGAATTGATCCCGCCATTGTTGTCCATGAAATCAAGACCTACCCGGACGCTAAACCCGTCCGGAAATGGTTGCGTCAGATCCACCCTCGAAAAGCGGCTGCGATTAAAGCAGAAGTCGAGAAGCTCTTGAAAGCAGGTTTCATTTATCCGATCCCGTTAACGGATTGGGTATCGAATATTGTCCCGGCTAACAAAAAGCAGGGAACAATAAGAATCTGTATCGATTATAGGGATATAAATCGAGCTTGTCCAAAAGACAACTATCCAACGCCCTATATCGATCAAATAATTGATGATTGTGCTGGAAGCGAAATGTTTTCCTTCGTGGATGGTTTCTCGGGCTATAATCAAATCAATATTCTACCTACCGACCAACCAAAAACAGCCTTCATTTGTCCATGGGGCACATTTGCTTATTGCAAATTACCTTTTGGACTTAAGAATGTCGGAGCCACTTTTCAGAGAGACATGTCTTACGCATTTCATGACATCAAACACATTGTGCAACCATACCTAGATGATTTGCCTGCTCATTCCTTACATCGAGCTAATCACATTGTACACTTACGAGCAATCTTCATGAGGTGTAGGAATTATCGCATTCGTTTAAATCCGCACAAGTGTGTGTTCTGTATAGAAGCGGGTCGATTGCTAGGATTTGTTGTTTCAAAAGCCAGCATTCGCGTCGATCCCTCGAAAGTAGAAGCAATCATCAAATTTCCTCCTCCTTCGAGTTTACGCCAACTCCAAAGTTTGCAAGGGAAAGCAAACTTTCTACACCGATTCATTCCAAACTACGCCGAGGTCACTAAGGGTTTTACCCGGTTGTTAAAACAAAACGCTCAATTCTTTTGGGATGAGATTTCTCAGCAGTCTTTTGATGCGCTCAAGCACGCGTTGACCCATGCACCGTTACTGCATCCTCCCAACTACAACCAAGATTACTTCTTATACCTCGCAGCTTCGCATTCCACTATTGGAATGGTGCTAGTACAAGAAGACGAATTCGGAGCGGAACATGTGATATATTATCTTAGTCGGACCCTAAATCCAACTGAGTTAAAATATTCCCATGTGGAGAAGTTGGCTCTGGCAGCTGTTCAAGCTATCCAGCGTTTCCGTCACTACATTTTACTTCGAAAAACTACAATGATTTTGGATTGCAACCCTATGATTGATATTTTGACAAAACAATTGCTAGGGGGAAAGTACTCTAAATGGATCGTTATCCTGCAAGAGTTCGATTTGGAGTTCGAGAAATCCAAGTCTAAGAAATCCCTAGTTTTCGCGGAGTTAATGTGTGATTTCCCCAGTGCTGACGCAGAGACTGTGGCAGAGGAGTCCATTGCGGACGAATCTTTGTTTCTCATTAGCGCTTTAGATCCGTGGTATGGGGATATAATCGTCTATCTCCAGACCCAATCTTTTCGGCCTGAACTTTCAAAGTCGGAGCATCGCAAAATGCGGTTCCAGTCCCAACAGTTTAAAATTATTGGAGATACTCTATATCGCCGTGGGGCAGACTTAGTTTTTCGACGTTGCTTAACTCACGAAGAGGCTGAGAGGGTTTTGAATGATTGTCACTCTGGAGCGTGTGGCGGTCATATGTCTGGGTACACCACTGCCCAAAAGATATTGCACGCTGGCTACTTCTGGCCGTCTTTATTCAAAGATTGTATTATTGCGGTCCGAAAATGCCACAATTGTCAGGTATTTGATCGAAAGATGTGTGCACCACCTGCTCCTCTCCACCCTATAATTGCCATCGGTCCTTTCGCCAAATGGGGTATCGACTTCATAACTTGTAACCCTCACTCGGCCGGGGGGCATGCGTATATCATCCTCTGGCGGTTGATTATTTACTAATGGGCTGAGGAGATCCTACATTTGAGGCAGATGGAAAAACAACAGCAATTTTTTGTTTTCAATCACATATTGCAGGTTTGGTGTCCACAATTGATCATACTGACCATCGCCATTTTCGAAACATCATGATGACCGAACTTACAGGCCAGCTTGGTTTGCGCCACGATAGCTCTACTCCTTATTATCCACAAGCCAACGGTCTGGTTGAGTCCATCAATAAAGTTTTGGTTATCATGATCCGACGAATCATTGGTATTCATCGGTCGAATTGGCACAACATGTTATTTTCAGCGCTATGGGCATACCACCCTCAGTGAAAACATCAACAGGGTTCACTCCTTTTCATCTAGTTTATGGCTTAGAAGTTGTGTTACCCATTGAATGCGAAATCCCATAACTTCAAATGGCTATCGAATTACTCCCAGCTACGTCCGAAGAGGAGAATCGTTTGTTATACTTAGCTAAATTAGATGAGACTCGTCGCGATGCTGCATTGGCAATCGAGACTCATGCGAAACGAATGAAAGCTCAGTATGATAGAAATGTGACCCCTCGAAATTTTTCGGAAGGAGACCTAGTGCTATTATATGATCAAGCTAATGATAAACTAGGTGCTGGAAAATTCGTTCCTATGTGGCATGGGCCCTACATTGTCAAGCGAAAGCTAGCAAAGGGGGCATATGAGCTAGTTGATTTTGACGGGGACTCTTTGGGTAAACCCAGAAATGGACTTTACTTAAAGAGGTATTATGCTTAAATGCAGGGTATGGAGAATTTTTAGTTAAGTTAGGTTTCCTTTCTAGTTAGGTCTTCTTTCTAGCTTGTGTGTTTATTAGTCTAGACAGTGTGCTTAGCTTAAAGAGTGTGTTTTCATCATTATTCTGGCTTATCTTGGTTTTACTCTTGATATTTCAGATGCTGATGCCTCTCCAAATGTACATTGGATTTGATGATGGTGCTTGTCGTAGTACATGGAATATCTCTTCTGCAGCTTGGGTTATCTATTTGCCCTCTGACGAGTTAGTTTCTATGCATGGGGTGAGCCTCGGTCAAACGATAAACAACATTGCAGAATACAGTGCAGT
>APFE030127721.1:111795-152645 GCA_000404065.3 Pinus taeda | reverse complement strand
AGGCTGCGAGGAGTTTTGTATTCATTATATTGTAGATCAATCATAAACAGATGGCTGCGCCCATACTGTGTTTACACGAGTCTATGATTATGATGTATTATGAAATCATTCTTGTACCAGAATAGTTAGTCCAATAGTTAAAGTTTTGATCTGAGTATGGGAATGCCCACCTCAGTGATGATGTAATCTTATACATGTATTTTGTGTTGAAAATTACAGGTTCTGACCGGGCTCTCCACAAGATGATCCTCGAAATGATAAAGTATTTCACCCTTCCTATATGACTTAACACCCTTATCTATTACAGGCTTCGTACTTTAGGGGGCAATCTGTTACACTGAAATTTGTCACCATGACTATCTGCAGTTAATATGGCTCCATCAATAGTCATATTGTCCTCCTTGTCAAGTCTCATACCTCTGCTCTTCATGTCAAACTTCAAAAAGAGATAAAGTCACTTAAAAACATGTTTATCTCTGGGTACGCAGTTCTCTCTACCATGCCTGCGTGTACGCATCCCAAGCTCATTGTACCTGTGTACTTGTACGCTCTGTAAGTCAAGGGATGGGTGCGTCCCCTGTAAAGGTCAAAAGGCGTGAGTTTCATCTTTAAAAAGTTACTTGTGGTCACTTCTAGAGCTTTCTAGAAGAGTGTTTGACGTGTATTGAGCACCTCCAGATGGTTCATGCATGCCTATGATAGAGGAGCTTATCCCATCAAGAGAGGAGCTACCCCATCCAAAAGAGGGAGTATCCCATTGATGTTGGAACTGAATAACTTCCTCTAGAATACTATAAATACAGGCCTTGGGCCAAAGGAGGGGAGGTTGAAAGCTGAACATTCTAAAGGGTAAATGCTGCTGGAATTAGGACTTCCATTGTTGACTTGTGAGGAGAGATCACTATCCTTCCTTGTTGCCATATTGGGAGTGGGTGAGCTTGTCAAAGTAGAGGAAATCTCTTGTTGGACCCTGGGAGGAGCTTGCACAACACCAAGGCTCAGGTTGTAATGGTTCCTTTTTTGTTTCCTTAATACAAATAAGTCCATTCTTCTCAATGATTTGTTGTTAATGAATTATTTCATGTACTCCTTGGTCTATGTGATGAATATGCTTTGTTTTATGAATTATTCAGGTGTTATGTAATCGTTTGCTTTGTTAGTGTATGCAGGTCTTAAAGTGAAGGAGGAGCTCATCTGGATCAGCAAGGCTAGAATGCTACAACAAGCGTTGGACCTAAGGTAAGATCGGAAAACACTTGATCTCTCATATAATAACGTGTGTTTAGAGAAGGATTTCTCTTGTTTGGTTTGTTTGTCACTAGAGAGTCTTAGACTCCTAGGGAGGTTAGGTTTGTCCGCAAAAATAACTCTTTCCACATGACAGATCTTGATCATTTTTCTCCACTCAAATACTTAACTGCACTCCTCTATTATTTTCATCTACAATGCAAGGAATGTTTCTCTATCTACTTAACATTACCTACTATTCATGCTACCCAATATTACTCTTACACACGACACTCCTTCCTATTGTGGCGTTTGACGCATAGACACTACAGATGCATTAAAGCACATAATGGGCATCTAAGTTGTTCTACACTTCAAAAACTAAAAATTTATTATAATTAATGTAGAGAATGGCCACTTGAGTGTCTCCCTTCCTGAGAAAAATATCTCAATCAACCTACACACTCCAATAAGGATCCATATGCGTATTAATTTGATCACAGTGCTCAGAATGTATTCCAGCATGGCTTTGTTCTTTCTGTAATCAATCTCCTATCATTGGGGCTTTATTTCTTCATTCAATGAAGTGTGTATGCAAGATCAGGGATGGTTTTCCTCAGTTGATTATTGACCCATTAATCCTATCTGCAAAAATGTGATCCTTGTTTCCTTGTCTCAACAATATCTGTAGTCATCATTACTCTAGTGACATCAACTCCTCTACGTGTATTTACTATTATCTTCCAAATAATTTGTCCTTGATACACATTTGTGTTGTAATCTTGGAACCCCGCATCCTGTAAGTTTTATTAATATCAATTTTCAAGTTCTTATAGGCTCATCAAGTTTAGGGCTTCACCTCTAGCCCCTTTTTCCTCAACTCCTATTTATTTCCAATATAGGATGGGGTCTCGTGACTAGTGAAAGAGAACTTAGATGCTAAGCCCTTCAAGGTCCTATTAGGGGCCTATCTCCATGTGTAAAAACTCTATGATCTCTATTCTCAAGATTACATGACCAAGTGCCAACAAAATGCCCGAAATGCCCGATCCCGACGCTTCCTCAAAATGAAATTATAAAGACGGTATGAGATTTTTTACCTCTTGGATATACTACTATGGTGACATCATGCTTACATCATCATCCCCTTATGGTGTCTCCTCAGTGGTGACATGTGTCACCCGAATGTTCCCCATTAGGAAACCAAAAAATGTTGAATTCTAACTGCCACATGTCCCTTGTACAACCATGTCATGATGAAATCATCTAGCACCATAATCTCTTGAGAGCCAATCAAATGCTACCATGTGTCATGTCCAAGGAGAGAGAAAGGGTCCCTCGATCCTTGGTTTTGCAAGTGAGTTCCCTTGTAAATCCTTACTCCCTGTAATGCTAACACTTTTAAGGAGTTAAATTTATAAGAGGTTTCAGGGTTCTGACCTTTCAGGGTATAGGTTTTCGGGCTTCCTTCTTCCCCAACTATCAGTATTCTTGTAGCGATTTTTTAAATATGCTTCTCATTTTCTTTCCTTCTAGGATTTCGGGGTTTTAGGGCTTCTAGTGTTCTAGGCTTCCTTCTTACCTAATTCACTATATTCTAGTAACCGCATTTTTTATAAATACATTTTCGAGGTTCCACCCTTTCGAGGTTTTGGGGTTTAAGGCCTTCTGGGGTTTCAGAGACTGCTCCTAAGGACTCAAAGTCCTAACTTTTTTTGAACATGAATTTTGATCTAGAGGGCCATTTGTAGACTTAAAAATACCATTGGAAAGATATCACCAAGAACTTTCCAACTATACCATCCCGAAGAGTATTTGAGCAAGTCTCCTGATGCATAAATGCCTCTAAATTCTAGGACTCCCCAATATCATAGTCATCATTTGGTGGCTTCTCTAATAAGCCTGATACTATGATGATCCTCTACAAGAGACTGCAGCAACCATGGGGCCTCCCCGTGAGTTTGACACATCAATCACATTAATGTTGGCCCACATACCATCACAACTAAGCTAGTTGGCATCAAATCCAACATCTGATTTGAGAAACATTCATGCTAGTCTTGTTGACATCGATGCCAACACTCTTTCCAACTGTCAGACAATGCCAAGTGCCTTACACATCCCCCAACATGATAGATGATATTATTTCCAACACACTTGCTACCACTAGCCATCTAGGAAGTACCAACTATCCAACACCACACTAAAAATAAGGGAGATCAATTTAGCACAAACAAGTCCATGGAAGTCATAACTAACCATGGTAAATACCACACACACCCTATGTCCACTAATTGATCCACACCCAACTTGACCTTATTGATCAAGTGGTAGAAAACCTACATCTAATAATTAGGGAGATCAATTTACCTTAACTATGTCCTTGGAAGTCACATGCAACTTTGCTAAATATCACACACACGTAAGTCTCCTCACCCACTACCCAGATGGGTGGCAGTCCAAACAAAGTTAACCATCTCAATATCGCCTTCGTCAATAATGACACAAATTTTACTTATAGGTAGGATGCATACTTGGGTATGTACTCAGCCAAGTCCATGGGTTCAAGGAGTACGCTCACACCCAAGAGCTTCACTACTCATCCCCCCTCCCCCCCTCGCCCAAACAAGTCCATGGTTAGTCGAAAGACTGGGGAAAGTTTATATTCTTATTGTTCTTGATCAAAAGTGTTCCTTCTCAAGGAGGGATACATTCTCCTACACTCCAAGCTTCTCTATGAAGAATAAGAACTTTTATTTTGGAAATATCTTGGTGAGGATGTCTACAACCTACTAATCGTTTGTGATGTGTTGGAGCCTCACTACTCCTCTTTGTACCATATATCTGATGTAGTGGTACTTGATCTTGATGTGTCTCAAATTGTCATGGAACATTGGGTTATTTGAAAATATGATCCTGCTTTGATAAACATAATATATGAAGATCGAATATGACACATGATCAAATAGCTCTGCAAGGAGCTTTCACAACCACACTAGCTACAATATACTCTGCCTTGACTATATTGAGAGCAATAGATCTCTGATTTGTGCTCATTCAAGAACTCATGGTAGTTACTAGGGTAAAGAAACACCATGATGTGTAACATACTCAGCCCAATCACATAATTATTAGTAATCAGTTCAACAATAGAAAAGGTAGCCATGGTAGACTTCAACACTTTATAACTCATTCCAACACACAACACCATCTAACCATTCATTCAGACTTAGTTGGGGATTTTCACAAAAGAAAATAATTCAACAGATAATAGGTAATAGATAATTCAAAGAAGTAAATATCAACAACCATGGTCAAATCTAGCAGGAAATAAGTGGCTTCTTATAGAAGCAAACATAAACAAACAAATTCACAAGTTAGTTACATTTCCAACTTCAATTATGCTACATGTAGTAGGATCATCCAATCATTGATACTAATACAACACCCATAATTCATAGAGTCGACAATTTCACACATCAGGTGGTTCAACAAGCTAATAAGAGAATCAAACCGATTCAACATCAGATTCTTGCAACTTCTTCAATATTTCATCAAGCAAGTGTCCATGGCCTCACAATCCATTATGCAACAAACTTATAAATTTCATCAGCCTCATGCCATGTATTCAATATTTCAATTCTTCAATAAAATCACTCTTACACTATATGAAATGGACATTAGTCCTTGTAAAAAACATACAAAAGAACAGTCATGGGATATTCTTTATCATATTTGGGTTAACATGCTTCAATCAGGTTGATCTTGACTGCTCCCTTTGAGTCCAAAAGGTCATCCAATTCCAGATCTTCTTGTCTCTATTTTTCCACCCTTATTTATTTGTTTCCATAAGCTTGGAAATCTTCATTATGTAGCTTCAATCCTCACTAGAAGGCAAGGGAAGAACAAAGCCATCCAAAAAAGACAATAAAACTAATAATAATTAAAAAAAATACCAAAAATAGTTAACAAAGTACTTATGTCTTGAGAATATGTCAAATTTCTTTTGTTCAACTCATTAAGGAGTTATTCTTATTCACATCATCAACCGGGATTTCATATTGTTATCATCAACAAGGAGTTAATATTGTTTATATCATCATCATCAAGAAGCGAGGGCTTATTTTATAGAAAGAAAACTTAGGTTTTGTTCATAAGCACTAGCTGCATATGTCTTTCAAGAAAACAAAATTACATTCTATCCTTAGTTGGATAAAACCATCAACAATATGTTATTACATCTTCCAACTAACAACAATATCATATGCACATTATGTACTCATACATTAGCACCAACAAATATATAGGGCATCAATTCTTATATCCCTAACAAGTATATATGCATTTTTTACTCCACCATCAAGAACCATTAGTGCTATATGGCAACAATACAAGACACCTTTCTTATTGGTTTGCAAGATAACATGACCTATGTTTCTAAAGAAATGACCAACACATCTACAATTACTCATGCACATGTATACAAGATATTTAATACCAATAGATCATTAAGCCAATGTATGTGGTACTAGCTATTTAGAGGGATAAGATCACTTAACATAAGTGCACAAGAGAGACATTCACTAGGACAGATAGATCATGTCATCTCAAAAAAAATTCCATATGACAAAATACCCTAATCATCCTAAGGTGCTCACACTATGGGGCTCAAGCCATGCTAAATCCTACCATGAGGGAAGAGTTATATATGAGAACCACTTGCCAAGATGTAATCCATGAAATAAGCTTGAAATCATTGAAATAAGCTTGAAATCACTAGGGTGATCGAAGTTGTATCCACAATTTAATACTAATGCAACATTTATTTTGAAATCATGTCAAAACTTTAAAAGGTAAACCAATAATATTTATATCAAACCCTTTTATGATGTACAGGAAAAATCAAAGTAGTTCCCCAATGCTCTTTTGCAATTTGAAACATTGAGTCATCCATCATTGTTCATTGGTCAAAACCTAGCCAAAAACTCAAAGAGAGATCATTAGAAAATAAACTTTAATATATTTTAAGATTTATTAAGGAGAATGGATTTCACAAATATGTAAAGATATCAGATCTTGAAACATGTCAACTTCTAGGTCAACCTTATTCAAAGAAATGACCAACCTATATCATTAGAGAAATTTTGAGGTCTAAAATGGACCTCAAAAAAAAATATACTTTATAAGAACCAATAGAATTCAAGGTAATGATGTCAACCATGGGGGATGATTCACCATTTTTGGATTAAAAACGTTAAATTATTAAAAAATAAAAAGATAAAAAAGTACTCTTTCTGCTCATATTTTCAGCTTATCTCCTTATGAGTTTACTCAAATTTCAATTCGGAGCACTCATTGGATGCTTAATTTAATTCATCATCCAATGAGCACCCATGTGGTATACTTTTGATGAACCTTGCTACATGAAAAAGAGAAATACATGAAAAACATGAATGCAATAATGTTTTTTCATGTATTTCTCAAACTTCATGTAGCAAGGTCCATTGAAAGTATGCAATATAGGTACTCTTTAGATGAGGAATCAAATTTTACATCCAATTAGTTCTCTCACCTGAAATTTGAGTAAAACCATGGGGACATAAGTTGAAAATACGAGTTGAAAAAGTAGTTTTTTTTTTTTTTTTTCCCTCTAAAATTTGATGATGTAATCTAATCTTATTTTATTTTTTCCACTATATTTCATAATATTCCTTAGGAGGCCCATTTTAGACCTCAAAATTTATCTAATGGTATAGAATAGGGTGAATTATCAGTTCTTAGATAACACCATATACAAAGAGAAGATCTTCTTCAACATTATTTTTGAACAAGCCTCATTTTATTATAACTTTTGTAAAGTCATTCTCTCACAAATAGGACAAGGGTCCACAACAAGGAAAATTTTCTCATAATTTCATTGTGCCACAATGTTGAAATTCTTCCAAAGTGCATGGACAAATGACCTTCAAAATTTCTATTCTTTTCAATATAGGGACAAATATTCTTAGATTCTCCACATAACAAAGATAGATAGACCACTTAATAAAACAAATATGCCAGAGTTCCAAATACCTTAGGTTGAAAATTTTTATAGTGAAAGGAGCCTCAATATTTTTGTAATATTCCTCAAATAATCTCATAGACAACAAAAAAATCACAACACTAATCCATAAACACTCTCTTTGGATCTGCTTCTAAACTTGATACAAAACTTCAGAGACAAATCTAGCTTATAATTATTTTACAAATTCAATGCATAGATGAGAAGAAGTTCCTATAAGACCACATAGATGAAATAGACTTTGACATTAGTCTAGTAATAGGGTTCACATCCATTTTTAATGTTGTCCTTACAAAGACATGGATTCTATAGGCTTCACACCTTCCTTCACAGAGATATACACGAGTATATTTAGACAACTAAGATGCCATGAACATAGGCGATAGCATGAAGAGATATTTTTCATATATAGAATGCAAGAAACCAGATGATCAATTAGGATGTCCTTATCTGTAATGAAGGGAATCCTTCTTTTATGTATGGGACAAAGTTTAGAACTAGGTTAATCCTTGGATATCATAGATATGCAAACTTAGGTGTAGACCACGGCTTTGAGAGGGGAAGTATTGGATTTTTCAACATAGTAGCCTTTGAAAGACTTTCATATTATCACAACAATTTAGATTCATCTTAGAGTCATCTAGTCTTGGATCAAAGAGGTTTGGAACAATATATTTACACAATTTGTTTGACCTTAGAGCTCACAAAATTTCCACATGAGATAAGAATGGCACATAGTTAAGGTAACTCACATCAATACAAGAGTTAAATATAGCCATGCAAAATCATACTTCGCATGGTTCTTTATGTTCTAGAATGCATAAAGATATCTTGGGTTTTCATAATTTGGATCAATGTGTTAAGCTTCAATATAGAAATTACATTTCCATAGGTTAATTGTCATCAAATAACATTTTATTATGCCAAGAATCCTCAAACAAAATATAATACTTGAACTATTCTCATATTCATCATCAAACTCAACATTGACGTAGAATATAGAAACATTATTGAAGAGAGTATGGATCACTTACCTAAGAAGGTTGGATACCATAGGAAGCTTGAATGGCTGTTCAAATTTGGATAGTACCATAGTTCATACTTGGTGTTTGGTGAATTAATTGTGAGTTAAATCCATGCCATTAAATTGTCAACCTGTGGTTCGTGAACTGATGTGGTATACGTGTACTATATGTACTAGGTGATTATTTCCTGGAATAGATTAATCTAATGTAATAAACTTGAAACTAATTGTAAAGAAAATAATGAAAGAAAATGAAAAGGAAGTGAACATTTTCTCTCTCAAAGAATAGCTCTACGAAAACCAACAATTCTAATCTAATATATGAAATGAAAAGTTAATTTACTATAGTAACCTATGAGATTACTATTGTGACATTACTAGTTTGATATTACTAGTGTGCCAATCCAATCCAAACACAAGGAAATTAAATCAATCTTAACAAAACAACATTAATGAAATAAACATAAAAACATATAATCAAAATAACATAAAAGAAACTAAACTAAACTTGCATAAATGAAATAACATAAATATTTACAACAAAGGAAAGAGGTGTGAAAGTTGTGGTTAATGAGGTCCCTCCACCCTTGAGCAATCACACCGAACGATTATCAAAGCTTGGAGATCAAAGCAACAACATGTATTCCATAAAATGAAGTTGGAGAAAGCTCCAAAGATATTACAATAATTAAACTCTCTTCCTCTCTATCCTCATTTTAAAAATTACATTAATAATTTCTTCTCCATTATTCTCTATTCTATAATATCTCATATCTTGGATGGAACACCTTTGAATGAAGGATGCACTCCTGTTTATACAAAAACTTAAGATAACTAATCAATAAATGTAGATCCACAAATCTATGCTAGATCCACAATTATCTGTTGTGGTTACAACCAATTACCTGAAAAATGTGAGATACAAATCCTCTCACACATATTTAGGAGACACATATCAAAATATCCATGATTCTTCTCCTTTGAATGTGCTTAGTCAATGATCCAAATCTTCTACAAGTATTCCACAAATCTTCATGAGTTGAAATTGAAATTCGAATTTGTGGTTGAGTGGCCAAATAAGACTCTTCTAGAATCTTCAAATATGCTTACAACATCATAAAACTCATCCCACTTTTAGATATATATGAAAAGATGCTAATTTACTAATATTTAATTGTAAAGTATCTTAAAATACTTAAAATAAATGACTTAGAAAATAATAATGATAAACCCTTATGATCATGCAAATGGTATTAATGTAGGGTTATGGAGTTGCAAAATATGGTAAATAGCTATAGAATATGGTAAAATGATAGAAATTAGAGTGAAAGAGGATGACATTTTGGAGGCCAACATTTCCCCCCAAATAAATATGTTGCATGTCCTCATGAAACTTTGTATTGATTCCTTTAATAATAACTTGATCTTCTTGAAATATTTTGATTCTATTTGAACTTGGGCTTTGTATTTCTTCTCTTTTAACTTTGCATAATCATATCATTTGATAACTTTCTTCTCTTTTCAAAGTGTACCTTGAAATACATTTTATTGCAACGTATTTTTTATGGGTGGTTCTTGTGTGAAAACCAAACATTTATGAGTATTGGTTCTTGTGTAACAATATTTTTCTTATTTTTGTTGCATCAAAATACTTGAACACATTGAGAATTCCTTTTTAAGGCCCCATAGTGGTTGCTAGACATTAATGTGCTTATCAATTGATCACTACAAATCATATAAAATTTTCAAATCAAAATGAAATAATAATTGGTTGGGAAATATATGTTGGTCAACAATGTATGAGGAATATGTAATATGGAAAAAAAAAAGTAATGGATATTTCCCCTCCCCCCAAATAAAGACATTTTCAGTTTTTGGCAAATGAGAAAGGTAATATAAATATGGTGAGGAATTTTCTAAAATGAAAATTTCAACATTTATGGAATTACATGATAAAATATTAGAAAGCAACATACCTTCACCTACCTGAAAAGTGGACAAACTATGTATATGAAAGAGTGTTGTTGCTACTACTAGATCATGGAATGTGAAGTGGAAAAACATATATATATATATATATATATATATTATATATTTATATTATATATATTCTATATATAGTAATATATTATATATGATTCTTCTTAGTATTGGTTGTATGAGAAGAGGATGAATCTGATCTAAAATGGGAACCATTATTGCTAGGACAATGCTACTGCTGTTGAACTCTGGAGTTGAGTCCTGATTTATTTGAACATTGTTGCAAGATGTTGCAATCATATAGTATTCATTCATTCCCACTGAGTAGCATAATTCTTATCTATATGAATAGATGTGTTGATGTAAAACATATAAATAAATTTTTGGATTACCAACCATTAATGAATTCCATTAACCAACACGAGACTACTCACCATTGATGTCAATGAGAGTCAAGATACCTAAGTACATCTTACTAGGTATGAATATATGTGTCGTAGTCGAGTCACCTAAAAGATCTGACAAATAAGGGACATTGATATATTCTCATTGTTTATTGGCGAGAGAACTTGCCATTAAGGCATGCAAGCCTCAAGGTACTAGAAATATGTATAGTCTTGATCCCAAATGATGTGTCAGAGTCGATGGTCAAGACATGTTAGAAGAGAGGCCTTAATGAATTCTCCAACATCCAATGCAAGTATAAAATAATAATTTAAAGGACCATATATGAAATATTTTCATTATGAACCCAGGTTTATTTGACAAAAAGGAAGAGGAAAATGGGGTGACTCAGTATTGTAAGGGAGCTAAATGACTTTATTTTTGGGTTAATGGTGAGTGAAAATAGGGCGAGAAAGTATGAAGATTATAAAGGGAAAATGGGTTTTGAAATTTAGCAGTAGGGATACGGAAATTGATGGATGGATTGTAAGCTTAGAGAGAAGAAAATGAATAAGTTCATAATGGTATTAGTGGCATTTTGAAAGGTTTCTTTGGTAGAAATTGAGATGGTGGATATGATCAAGTTATCGCCTTCAAGATTTATTTTGGAACATGATTTTCTTTGAACATGTGGTCTTTGAAAACCACCTATGCATAAATTAATCTTGTTATCATCCTTGATCCTAAAAAAAATTAGCACTAATCTGCAATAAAATGTAAGATCTGCAAAAATTCACAAATAATGTTTAATGAAATAGATTCAAGGAAAAATGAAATGCATTTTTAACTGTGAGCAGTGGTGCATTTTAGACTATCTTGCTTTCTAGATGCTTTTTTTGAGTGTTTAAAAAAAAATAGATCAAAGTAAATGCATGAAAAACATGATCTAATAATTTTATTTCTATTTTCAGGAAGTTTTAGGTCCATTTGCCACCAAAAAAAAGAAAAAAAAAGGAAAAAAGAAAAGAAAAAGAAAAACATTTTTTTATTATCTCAAATGCATACCAAAATTATTCCATGGCGTAGATCTCGATAAGACCTTTCCAGTGACGCTTGAATCATAAAAAATATATATTGTATGAGGAAGTTATGATTGTTTGAAGTTTAGGCAAAAATGCAATGAGGGGTGCCACGTGGTAGCATCTGAAAATGCCACATGGTAGTATAAACATATGCCATGTGGACTATTTAGATGTTGATGTGAATGATGACACGATAGTGAATGGTGACATGGAGGTCAGTGATGATGTGGCCAGTTGAATAGATTATGATTGGGCATTTCATGGGAAAATCACAGATTGCCATGTTGACGAATAACTTGATGCCACTAGGGGAATTTTGAGGCCTAAAATGTGCCTCCTAAGAAAAATGTACAACCAAAATAAACTTTATAAGAACCAATAGGATTCAAGATGATGATGCCAACCATGGGGGGTGATTCACCATGTTTGGAGTAAAAAAGTAAAAATATTAAAAAATAATAAGCTAATAAAACTACCTTTTCCACTCACATTTTCAACTTATCTTGCTAATGTCTTACTCAAATTTCAAGTAGAATTTCTCGTTGGATGAAAAATTTAATTCCTCATCCAAGTAGTAACCATGTTTCATACTTTTGATGGACCCTGATACACAAACAATGAGAAATACATGAAAAAACATTATTGCAATCCCAATTTTCATGTATTTCTCATTTTTCATGTAGTAGGGTTCCATAAAAAGTATGGAACATGGGTATGCCTTAGATGAGGAATCAAATTTTGCATCCAATGAGTTTTTTTTCTCGAAATTTGAGTAAACCCATACAAAGATAAGTTGAAAATACGAGTTGAAAAAACAAATTTTTCTTTTTTCCAACTAAAATTTGATGATGTAATATAATAATATTTTATTATTTCCACTAGTATTTTATAATTTCTTGAGGAGACCCATTTTAGACCTCAAAATTCCCCTAATGCATGTGGTAGCTTGAATTTGACCAAAATATAGTGAAATTCCTAAATATATGTGGGAAGGATTTGAACATGAGACCTCATCCAAACAAATCAAAGGACTTACCATCAAACTACCCAAGTTTATTATGAAATAAAGTGGAAATATTTATTTTTAAAGTATATTTTGGCAGATGAGAGTAAAAGGTGGCTCAAAGAGTGGAGTGGATGGGGTTTGACCCCACAACTTTCCGCAGAAAAATAAAATCTTCACGATTGTAACACAAATCATCGTTATGAAATGAATAGCATTATAAATATTTTTATTATTGTTTTTGTTGCAGACTGCTACATGCATTTTTCAACAAACTTCATGGGCTTGTTTCTCACAAGCTACCTGTTGTATTTTTCTCAAATTTTGTAGACAGGTTCCTACTATTCTTATCTTTATCCATACAAAAAACCAGCACCATGTTATGGACAGATCTCAATATATAATCGAAATGGTTGTAGGTGATGATGTGTTTTGACAATTTGTTTCGAACTTCAGAAACAATTTACACATAAACTACACATCATATTGAGCTGAAATTTTGTAGGAATGTTCCTATGGTCCTAGTGTTTCTACACAAAAAAAACCAGATTGATCCCATGCATAGATGTAGATATATAAGTGAACTGGCTGAATGTGATGATACTCATTTTCTCAAACATTGTGAAGCGGATTGGGCTGAAATTAACAGGGATTGTTGATTAGAATACTATGCACTTTCTCTACAAAAATTGCGAGATCCCAGTTCATAGTTTGTCAGATATCTTCAATTTAATTTCTGCATTTTATATTTTTGTTTTTTTTTTTTGTTTTTAGAAATAGTACAAATTTTTATTTAAGTTATACAAATCAAATTGAAAGAAAATTTTGTTAGCCAATGTAGACAAATAAATTGAAGATTGAAGACGAAAAATAATTCAAGCATTTTTGACATTGTCAACAACTTAAAATAAACCTGAAAACTTGTCAAAGCCATTTGTTCCATTCCTATTTTTTGATCTTCCAGGTTGCAACAAGATGCAAGAAGAGATAATACTTTGATATTTAACAATTATCTTTGTGTTTTAAAATCTGAAGCTTAGAAAGTATAGGAAAGAAATCAGACCTCAATTTTTTAGCTCTTCCTCTTTTATGAATGTCCATTTTCCTCATAAATCTTCCTGCCAATGGTTAGAGAATGAAGTGGTTCTTATTGCACCACAATGAAATCACAAAACAAAAACAAATTCATGATTTATTAATTTATTGTACCCTACTCTACCTTAAAAAAATGAAAACATTTCTTCAAGTATATGCATATTTCCAATGTAACCATCTACAAATCAAGATCTGTAGTGTCCTCATATCCAATTCTGCAAAATATATCTCTATGTCCTCTAAGATATGAGAGACTAGTTGTACTTTTGGTGACAAGATTTGCTAAAGAATGAAGGAATGTTGTGGCCATGTAACCCCTTGGAACAAATCTTCAATGTAGTCCTTTCATTCCTGGTTCTCTTCATTAGTTATCATGCCTTGAATTTATTCTGGAAGGTGCCCTTCATTCTCTAAAGGGAACCAAAGATTTGGAGACAAACATGCTAAGAATTCTTCAATTTCTGGCTCAAATGTTTGCTTCTCATTAGTTGTAGTCCATTGGATCTCTTGATTTTTTACTACTTATTAGGATGCAACTCTATCCTTGGTGACTATTCTGGAACTAGGACAGGGGTTTGAGAAGAACCTTATAGGGGCATATCCTGTTCTTCCCAACAAGTACTTGAGCATCATTTTAGTTCGTTTGTTGGTCTAGAGCCATTGCTTCACAAATGGATTAATATTGAGACTCTTACATTATCCAAAAAGAATTTAAATTAATGCATCTTATATGATTTTAATATTCTTTTAACCATGCATCTAAGAATGAATGCAAATATCATGAGTTTGTATAAACTTTCAAAATAAGTACCATTGTATACCTCCCCGACAACAACGCCAAAATGTTGGGTGATTTAATTGTGAGTTAAATCCCTATCATTAAATTGTCAACTTGGTGTTCGTGAACAATTCAAGTATACTTGTACTATATGTACTAGGTGATTATTTCTCAGAATAGATTAATCTAATGCAAGAAACTTGAAACTAATTACAAAGGAAATAATGAAAGCAAATGGAAAGCAAGTGCACACATTCTCTCTCAAGCATGTTCTCTCTCAATCACTTTCTCTCTCAAATACTACCTCTACGAAACCCAACAATTCTAATCTAAGTTATGAAATGAAAAATTA
The DNA here is from genome assembly GCA_000404065.3 of Pinus taeda. Classification (NCBI taxonomy): domain Eukaryota; kingdom Viridiplantae; phylum Streptophyta; class Pinopsida; order Pinales; family Pinaceae; genus Pinus; species Pinus taeda. The sequence continues at coordinate 137,659 of APFE030127721.1, read as the reverse complement.
ATTTAATCAAGTAGTCTATGAGATTACTAATGTGGGATTACCATTGTTCCAATCCAATCCAAACGTAAGGAAATTAAATCAATCTTCAGAAAACAACAGTAATGAAATAAACATAAAAACATATAATCAAAATAACATAGAAGAAACCAAACTAACTTTTATAAATGAAATAACATAAATATTTACAAAAAGGAAAGAAGTGTGCAAGCTACGATTGATAGGGGCACTCCACTCCTCAGGAATCACACCGAACGATTATCAAATCTTGGATATCAAAGCAGCAACATGTATTCCATAAATTGAAGTTGGAGAAAGTTCCTAAGATATTACAATAATTAAACTCTCTTCCTATCTATCCTCACTTTACAAATTACATTAATAATTTCTTCTCGATTATTCTCTATTATATAATATATCATATCTTGGATGGAACACGTTAAAATGAAGGATGCAATCCTATTTATACAAAAACTTAAGATAACTAATCAATAAAGTTAAATCCACAAATCTCTCCTATATCCACAATTATCTATTGTGGTTACAACCAATTACTTGAAAAATATGAGATACAAATCCTCTCACATCTTTAGAAGACACATATCAAAACATCCATAATTATTATCCTTTGATTGTGCTTAGTGAATGATCCAAATATTCTACAAATATTCCACAAATCTTCATAAGTTGAAATTGAAATTCGAATTTGTGGTTGAGTGGCTAAATAAGACTCTTCTAGAATATTCAAATAGGCCTACAAAATCATAAAACTTATACCACTTTTAGATATATATGAAAACATGCTAATTTCCTAATATTTAATCATACATTGTCTTAAAATACTTAATGTAAATGACTTGGAAAATAAGAATGATAAACCCATATGATCATGAAAATGGTATTAATCTAGGGTTATGGAGCTGCAGAATATGGTAAAGAGCTATGGAATATGGTAAAATGATAGAAATGAGGGTGAAAGAGGATGACATTTTTGAGGCCCAACACTTGGTGTCATGTACTTTAAATTTCTCCCTTCTCCGACAGGGATAAAATACCTAAGGTCTAAAAAGCTTCATAGTAAACAAATGCCATACTAGATCACATGAATAATGCGAAACATCTTCATATGAGGCTTTAATTTTGAGGGAGTTCAAAATATTATCTAGAAACAAACCTTGGATCCCTTTTTAATAAACTTCATAGATTGCACATAAGACATTGTATTATGGACCTTTCCTCAGAGATTGTTGGAAATTTATTTGATAGCATTGAAGAGAAATTTGGACAATATAATTTTCTATCGTTGAACATAGACTTCAAATGCTCCTTATTACTGAACATAATTACAAAAAATCTGCTAGTATCTTAGACTAAATGAGTTACTTATCCCATAAACTCAGATCTATTGTAGCATAATGATGCCACAAGTATGCATACTGTCTCAAGAAGCTTCCTACATCTTAAGAAGAATTTGACTACTATTTGTGGTTATTTTCTTCAAACTTCTCTTCAATGCCCCTTAGCTCTGATACCATGTAATTTTTACGAGGGCATATGTTATCACCAAAAATTGGTCATATAACCATATCTAACTAGATGGATCGAAATACACCATGTAAAGCAATTTTACCATAGTAAAATTGCTTTCATCGTAAGAAATTACTTGATAAACCACATTTATTCAATTATTTCTAGTTAAACCCATGAGGAATTATTAAATAAATCATTATTTATTTAGTTTTCCTCTAGGAATAATAAATTAAACCATTTTTTAACTAATATTCCTTGTCATATTTGACCCAATCATGAGAAATAAATAGATAAATCATCATTTATCCTATTTTTCTGTAGGAATAATTAATTAATGATTATTTAGTTATTATTCCATGTTAAATTTGACTAAATCACCAAGGAATAATTAAACAAACCATTATTTGTTTATGATTCTTTAACTACATTTTCAAAATAATAAATAAATCATTTACTTATTTATTATTTCTAAATAAAAGTATTTGACCAAATTAAATACTTTTTCCTTCCAACAAAATATAATTAAATATTCCAAGTGGTTAGGTCTAGAATTTGGTTAACAATATTTTATTATTTTCCATTATTCGAGAATAACCTAATATTTTGTTATAAAATGGAGGGTTTTACATTCACTCTTCACTCTCAACTATTTTCATTGTTGCACTCATTGTTGCAGCTCTGATTATATCACCACCACTTTCCATTTATTTTTGTCCTTGAGTTCCCATTTGAGCTCTACACACACATTTTGCTGGGTTTGTACATTATGGAGAGTAGAGACTCTACGAAGTTGAAGCATTGAGGACAGCCAAGAACCCATCCCATTTGAGGGGGATTGATAACATTTTACCTATTTCTTTCACCATGTGTTACATAATAAAATTACAATTTCATATTCTTCTCTTGTCCATTAGTCGTTTTGGAGTTATTATTCGCTATAGTTCTTATTTCTTTTCCCTATATAACTACTTTTGTTGCATAGATATTGAAGTTTACGGGTTTTATTTCTTATATATGTTGCAGATCTAAAGGGTTCTACAACCATTTCTGTTGTTAGGTTTGTTTATCATCCACATCTTAACGTGTTCTCTTTTCGTGCACTCTCGATAAGAATACTCTATAACAAATGGCAACTCCACTGGGGAGATTCACAAACCTGGATGATCATCAGTTTTAGCTATTAGGTTTTTTCTATTTTTAATCTCATAAAGTCATTATCTAGCGTTTTAACCCTAAAATGGTCAAAATTATAACTTTCGAGTGTTTTCTAGCCCTTTTCGTAGGTAATAGGTACCAACCACACTGGAGACAACAACTTTTTCTACGACCTTCTGCCCAAGAACCAAGGAACATAAATCACACTTTTCAACCCCAAACCTACAATAAGGAGGTCCAAAGTGCACTTCTTAGCACAAAAGGTGTGATCTCCCCTAAAAACAGGTCAGTACTTGTGATTTTGGGGTTTTTTGAGTTTTGTCTGCAATTTTTATGGGTTTTGTCGAGAGCATTGTACTGGGTTTGTTGCCTACGTGGGGCTTGACCCAGATCTAGTGTTAGTTACCCAAACAAATCCCTACACTACTGGCTCTTTTAGCATTAGCCCATGGAGTGTAGACTGAAGTCTCACCCAAAGAAGTATGGGGGGATGTTGCAACCAAGTTTCCACACCCTGAGATGGTCGTGATGTCGATTTATTCCTTCTATTCTTTCTTTCACGCAGGTCATTAAGTTCCAGGGCTCTGTCTATCTATCCCTTTATTCCACCCTTTGGTACCTCTGCAAAGGGGTACGATTGACCTTTGCGTAGCCCTAACCTATGGTTCAGGTACTTTCGTGCTGTTAGGGCAGCGTATTGTGTAGATTCCCAAATTATCTTAAGTGTCTTACTTATCTTATTAAACGATCATGGTTAGCGCCGCATAAACATATATTCTTACTTGCATTCAATTAACTAATGTAATTACATACATTCACACATTACATAAACATTGTAAATGAAATTCATACACAATATGACAAGATGAATTAACAGGAAACAAAGATAGAGAATTTGTAGAATACTTCTCTTTATTGATATCTTGAGATGATTATAGACTCTATCCATCTTGTGCACACAACTACAGGGGTTCGCACACTCAGCTATGGACTTCCATCCTAGGCCTCTGCACACTCAGTTGCAGAGCCTCTACCTACACTAAGACCTGAAACTTAGACTTCTAAAGACTTCCACCTTATCGCTAAAGACTTCTTACTTCCTCAAAAATACTTAGAGCTTACTTACTTAGCTCTTTTTATACAATCCCATGGTCTACAGAACATGGGTAGATCTTTATAACAAACTTTACACTTTACAAAATAAGGGTGGATAACCTTTTATGAATCATGAAACCTTCACGCTCCTCCACCACAAAATCTGGAGACTTTACAACTTTATTACAAAAATTGACCCTAAACACGGGCTTTTAGCCCCAAAACTATCCTTAGGGGATCCCATTCCCAACAAGCCCCCAACACAAACATCGTGACTCACCCTCGAGTCACTCAGTGGGTGAGGAGATCTTAGCACAAAGACCTCCCAGCTCAACGTGTATGGTCGCAACCTTGACAATGCACTATGTGGCTGCCTGCTTCACTTCTTCAACCATTTGCTCAGTCATTGCTCTTGAACTGTTGGTTTGAAGCTTTTGCTGAGTTTCTTGCAGAGTTGTAAGCTTTCCTTCAATAGAGGCCATAACTGCATAAGCTTCATCTAGCCAGGGCTTTAGTTGCACCTTCATCACTGCTTCCTTGTGATGCACTGCATCCACCGATTCTTTCAGCTACTTGGCCTCCTGCAGCTTTGTTAGTCTCTATGTGAGCACGACAGTTCATGTTGTGCCTTTGACCTCATCATAGTGTTGCTGCAGCTCACGTTCTTCTATCTCCAGTCATTTTACATTAGGGTCCTCCTGCAAGCTCGTCAGGACCTTGAATGACTATTCAAAGAGTTGTGTGTAGTCTGCTACTACACTATCAACCACTGCTATTGCCTCTGTGACAGCGATTGCACATTGCTCCTTTATTTCTAGAGGAGTTGAAGGCTAGGCCTTCAACTGTAATTTAATAATCTACAGGTTCAACTCCAACTAAACCCTCACCATTTCTGCATGAGCGTCGCGAACCCCTAGGTAGCACAACTCCCTTCATGTTGTCGCTAACCCTGTGACACTTCCTTGCTTCGCACAATCCTCCAGTCGCTGAGCTCCCCAACTCGAGTAGTGTAGTTTATAGTCCCACACCTCCTTTTAGCTGCCTGGAATGCTAAGACTATGTTACCTTCATATAGTCACATGGTCGGACCACCAGTGTATGGCTTCAATCGATTGCCATTCACCTTTTCTGGGAAGGGATATCCATTCAATTTAACCAACTGAACTACTCCTCCATCTGTAATCTCATTAATGACATAGGGCCCTAACCAGTGCATTCTGAATTTCCCTAGAAATTTATCAAATTTGCTGTCATATAACAAAACTAGGTCATTTACCTTAAAGGTGTGTAGCTTAATGTGCCAATCATGCCATGCTTTTTCGCACTGCTTTTGGAGCTGTTGGTGAAATCCCGCTAGAAATATTTCTTCCTCAAGCTCATCCAGCTACACGAGCCTATCTTCCAAGGCTCCACAATCCCTCATACTTGTGAGTGTTGTGATGTGCAGACTAAGCATAATGTATTCCATGGGCATCACTGCTTCAACACCATATACAAGCCTAAAGGGTGTTTGTCTAGTCAGCTTCTTGCATGTTGTCCTATAGACCCATAGTACTGCAGGTATGTGTAGGTCCCATCACTTCGCTGAGCGTTTCAAACCTTGGTCAGCACATTCTCTAGCACTTTATTAAATGCTTCCACTGTCCCGTTAGCCTGCGGGTGATAAGGCATGATCTTTTGGTTATATACTTGAAATTCCTCCGTCAACGCACTAATTGTCTCATTAAGAATGTGTGTATCGTGATCACTAATCAAAATCTTTGGACACCCAAATCGCGTCAGTACATACTCATAGAGGAACTTTGTAGTAGTCACGCCGATACAATCCTTTATAGGTTGTGCCTTTGCCCATCGAGTCAAATACTCCATTGCGGTGATAATGTACCTTGGTCCCCTCTTCTTCCCTTGGGGCTGAATGGGTCCCACAAAATCTATTTCCCATTTCTCAAAGGAATGCAATGTCATCTATGGATTCAGAGGTAGCTCATCTCTCTGCGATGGCCTACCAGTCTTTTGACACACATGACATGCTTTGCAGTAAGCTTTTGAATCTTGGTGGAGGGTTGGCCACCACAACCCTGCGCGTAGAATCTTCAACGCGGTCGCTCTCACTGCATAATGTCCTCCTGCGGTGCCCCCATGAGCATCTGTGAAGATACTACTCCTTTCAAACTTTGGTACATATCATCGCAATATCTCATCAGACCCCATTTTGTACAGATGCCCAGCAATGATAGAAAAGTTTTTTGCATGCACCACTAACTCCTTCTGCTGGACGTTGTAACCTTCCAGGGGAGTTCCTATTGTTAGGAAGTGTATGATATCTTCAAAACAAACATCCACGATGCGCACTTCAAATAGCTGTGCGTTAGACAATACCTCCTCCAAATTAGTGGGCTCTTCCCTTGTTTCGATGTGTGACAGATGGTCTGGTCACTCATTTAGTCATCCAGGCTTCACAATAACTTCAAAATCATACTCCTGAAACAATAACAACCACCTACAGATTCTCCCTCCCAACACAGGTTTAATGACCAGGTATTTCAACGCAGAATGATTCGTTTACATCTTAAAATGGCCACCCAGCAAATAGTGTCTAAAATTTTGGAGCATGTATACCATGGCTAACCCTTCGTGCTCAGTGGTGGAATAGTTCTTATCCACCTTTGATAACCTTTTTCTTATGAATGTTATAGGATGGTCCAAGTCTATTCCGCTCGCCTGTGTTAGTACTATTCCCAACGCTATACATGACGCATCGACATGTACATGAAACTCCTTCTCCCAATCTAGGAAGACTAAAATCGGTGTGGTGACCATCTTTTCTTTCAACACATCCAATCTTTTCTTACAATCCTCATTCCAGCAGAATGTGAAATCCTTTTTCAACAACTTCTCCTTAGGCACGGTGATCTGGGCATAGCCCTTGATAAAATTTCTGTAATATCCAGTATGTCCTAGCATAGCGTGCAAATGTTTCACACTCCTCGGCGCTTATAAATTAAGTATCATCATGATCTTCGTGGGATCTACCATCACTCCCTGTCTACAAACCACATGACCCAGCAAGGTCCCAAAAGGAACACAAAACAGACATTTCTTCATATTGAGTGTGATCTGGTATCTTTGACAGGTATCTAACATTAGGTGCAAACTTGCCACATTACGTTTCACCAGCCCAAACATAGTCTAGTCATCAAAGTATAGTTCTAGAAACTTGTGAATAAATTCCTTGAACGCAGCAATGACTATGTGTGAAAAAATCGTACGCACATTATTCAATCCGAATGGCATTACAATGTACTGAAAACATCCCCAGTCATTCGCAAAGGTTGTCTTACTTCTATCCTTCGGCATGATTTTGATCTGATGGTACCCAGAGAAACTAACAGTGAAGGAATATGCTTCTTGACCACCTACATTATCCAAAACCTCATCAGTGAAAGGAGTCGAGAAAGGATCATGTACACAAGCCTCATTCAAATTCCTGAGATCTACGCATATCCTTATTTCTTCATTTTGCTTCTTTTCCTATACCACCACTGGGCTTATCCAAACAGATTCTTCTATGGGCTCAATGATGCCTGTTGTGACCATCTTGTCTAGCTCTAAGCAGACCTTCTCCTTCTACTTCAGATTGAGATGGTAAGGTCTTTTCTTAACCAGCTTTGCGTCGGGCTTCAACATGATCTTCATAACACCCAAGTCTCTGATTATCCATTTTAAATCCATAAACTTGGTAGGAAAAAAATCCTGGTATTCACGAAGCAATTCAATGACCTTATCAACTATCACATCATCCCAGTAATCTCCAATCTTCGTAAATTTGGATTATGCCTCCATATCAATATTTACCTAGTCATTTTTATTGGCGCGGTTATATTAGGATTCTCAATCTGTGGTCCCTCAACCTCACGATGACCTTCTGTTTTAGGGATGTTAATCTTTTGCAGATCCTCATCTTCTTCTTTAGTGGTCACGTTATGTCATTCCAGTGCATGACTCAACTGATTAGTCCAATCAGGTTGAATCAAGTCTAAAGGATTGCGTGGTATCCTAAAGATTGCTGCTTTCACTTCTTGTATCACCTTGTCAATATAGTCAAACCCATGTTCAAAGCTCAATGTCATTATGAATCCTTCATGCAGAATATCCCATTCACCTGTACCATGGTGGAGCTCTGTTTCCAAGTACCAGTTCATTGGGATGACATCCAAGGTGTGACAGAAGAAGTGCACCTATTCAGGTTGAGGGTTCACTTCATAAGCCTTGGGCCATTTGGAAAAATGTGCCCACAGGTCATCCTTCTCATTGTACTTGTCCGTTATTGATACCTTTAGCTTCCCAAAGCATGTTCTCATCATCGTCCTACACTCGCACCAATCATAAAAGCTACCCTTGTGCATACCCCACCACCTTGCGGGCGTAGTGCTTAGTGCCTAGTCCAAAGCCTAGAAGCATTACTTTTTTGGTACCTCCCTCTCAAATGTGTCCAAAAATACATCTACATCATTCAGGACATCATAATTGGGTAGATTTCTTACCTCTGATGATACACAGTGCAGCGACCAGGTCATCATGTCACAACTTAGCGTGGTTACTTCATGTAACTGATTCTGCTAGCGCTCTAATTCTTCATCAGAGTCCAAGGTGCAGGAACTCTTGCGATCCCATGTAATTCATCCATTTGTTGTTGGATTCACCCAATCTTGGTTTTACACTATTATCTTATATATCCATTCCAAATTGTCATCGCTCTCATAATTGTGGGTTGGCTCAGTATAGCGTGATCCTTCAGCAGGATCTAGGGGCACTATTACGCGAAGCAATTTCTTCTCAAATATCATCTTTCACTTCTTTAGGTTGATTACCCTGTTCATATCAGTATCCCAATTGATGCCAAGGAGCATAGGGTAGGGGTTGTCGTCATCCACAATTTCTATTACCTCAAAGTCATCCAATGCACTCGCACCTTCAATATCTACAGTCACCCCTTGTAGTCACCCCATGGGGATGATCTTTTGTTGATTTTCCATCCTTAACTAAATCGAAGGCCACTGCAGCGCAGGTCTTTGCAGCATGGGTCTTCCCATCCGTTTCAAATTCTACCTTGGTATGACATTCGCGTCTAACCCCAGATCCAAAACAACCTGATCCATTTCATACTCTCCTATTTGCATGGTCAGTCTCATCTCTCGTCTCGTCCTTGTTTTATGCTTACCAATCTTTCGTACCACGTGCGGTTCACCTAGGGTGTTTCCAGCACATCTATTTATAAGCTCTTGAAATCCCTTCACAGCCTTGCTATTGCTTAGCAACTTCATGCAAGTCTCTACAAATTTCGTAAGCATAGAAGGGTCCATTTCCTTATCCGGCTTATCCTTGCTTCCTGAGGTGGAAGCCTCAATGAAGCTCTTCTTTGCTTCCATGAATTTTTCACATGCGCGCTCCAAATCAAATTCAGCCTCCTTCGCTAGAGCTTTGCGAACCCATGCACTATCTTTGGGTTGTTTCCCCTTGTCATCCCTTATTGTAGTTCCACTTAGGAGCACTATATTCACATTCAGATCCTCTTCGCGAGGCTCAGACCTCATCATCTATAGGTTTTGAGTCAGCTGAGGTGGTAGTGACCCTTTGTCGCGTATCCTCGCTATCATCATAGGATAGTCCTTTGTTTCATGATCAAACAGACTGCAATATTTTCATGTCAGACGCGTTGGGTTAGTGCAATCATGGGCATAGTGTCCTGGTCCTCTGTAATTGTAACAGATTAGTTGTCCCCGACCTCTGCCAGGTCCTCCTTCGTCTCGACCTTGTTCGCACCCTTGAAATCCTGTTCACGTCATCCCCACAGTTTGGTCAGGGGGCTGCATTTCTACCTGAACCCTATAGGCAGGTGTTCTATCCATCATCAATTCATAGCTTCTGCAGCTGCGCTCATCATGCCCTACCAACCTACAGAAGTTGCAGAACAATTGTTGTGGTGTTTGTACAAACTTCTGCAGTAAATGACAGTTATATGTCATATGTTGTCCTACTACCTAACATATATCACACCACAACGTAGGCCCCGCGCTTGGTCCTGCTTGGGCCTTCGACCTCAAAGGCATTGGTCTTCCTCCTACAATATAGTTTTCAAAGACTGGGCAATGGTCTTTGTGACACCCCTAAATTTTATGCACCATACCTCTTCACGCACCTCTGGGTGAACTATTATGTCCTGCTTCAAACTTTGCATTTCAATGCAAATATTTTACAACTGTACATGGATCTGCTTAACCCCCAGATTCAGATCCTGCATCAGTGTTTCATGCAGTTTCATTGCAATCTCCAAGGCCTCTGGCAGAGTTGTTATCTTCTGCTGTGATAGCGTAACCCTTAGGTGTGGTAGGAGCGAAGCCACGAACCACTCACGGTGTTGTCCATCCGTTAAGTTCATATTAGCTTCGTGTATTTTACACTTCAACCTCTGATCTAATTCCCAAGGTGTCTCACCTAGTTTCATCGTGATTTCCTTGAACCCCATAATCAATTGTGCCTCAGATTTAGGCCTAATGAACTCTTTATTCAACGTGGTCTGGATATTCGCCACCCCAGGGTTTGGGTTATCATAGAGTACTTGATGTACCAGGTTAGCGCATGATCCTACAAAGCACTAACAAATGTTGTCTTTTTCATGTGATCATCCATGACGCCTTGAGCTTCCCATACAACTTTCATGATGAACGAAAACTGGTCTAGATCCTCATTTCCCAAGCCTTTAAACAAAGGCAACTTCACTAAATTTGTCATGCTGAACTGTGGTGGAGGCAATGGTGGTATGGGTGAATTCATAGGTGATGGTGGTGAAGTCGGAGGTGGTGTGGGTGGAGGTGGTAGTTGTGGGAATCCTTGTCTTATTAACTGAATAACACTTTGCGGAGAAGCTTGCGCTACTTCCTCTTCGTCAACTAATGGAGGTGAAACCAATGGACTATATTCAGGACCCTTTCTCCCTTTGTTCCTGTAAGTATTTCTGCTTCGCATAGCTCCGAACATGAAGGTAGCTGCATAACCCATTTTTCACACAATAATATCTTAATCCAGGTATTCAAAGACTTCAATATCACAAATTCAGTCACAAATCCTCCTATGATGCGATCGAGCCAATGATCAACAGTGTGGGTGATCTTATCCTCAGATGCTTCCAATCACTGCACTAACTCGGGGTCTAGACAATAGGACCGTCAAGTCTCCACCTTCCTTGGCTATCTGCTAGCTTCACAATCCACTCATATAGCTCAACCGAAAAGGAACAAAAAAAGATCTCGTGGATCTCTGTATATAGGTACCTTTCCAACCACTGTTCCTTTGTCAGGCACATATTTTTGTTCTCCTGTGCCATGAATTCATGGATCTTTCTATACAACCAGTCTCCGATCTCTTTCTTAGTTGGATTCCAGTGATATGACATCACACATCTCTTATGCAGATTATGATCCCTGCAATGGAACCATTTGTTGGCTACGTGGGGCCTGACCTAGGTTCAGTGTTAGTTAGCTAGACAAATCCCTACACTACTGGTCCTTTCGGCATCAGCTCGTGGAGTGTGGATTGAAGTCTCACCTGAAGCAGTATGGGGGGATGATGGACCCAAGTTTCCACACCCTGAGATGGTCGTGATGTCAGTTTATTCCTTCTGTTCCTGCTTTAGCACAGGTTGTTAAGTTCTAGGGTTCTGTCTATCTAGCACTTTATTTTGCCCTTCGGTACCTTTGCAAAGGGGTATTAATGGCCTTCGCACAGCCCTAACTTGTGGTTTAGGTACTTTCGCATTTCTAGGGCAACATATTGTGCAGATTCCTGAATTATCTTATGTGTCTTACTTATCTTATTAAACGATCACAGTTAACGCCAAGTAAACATATATTCTTACTTACTTTCGACTAACCAACATAATTACATACATTCACAAATTACATAAGCATTGTAAATGAAATTCATATACAATATGACAAGATGCATTAATAGGAAACAAAGACACAAAATTTGTAGAATACTTCTCTTTATTGATATCTTTAGCTGATTACAAACTCTATCCATCCTACGCACACAGTTGCATGGGTCCAGGCACTCACCTGTAGACTTCCACCCTAGTCCTCCGCGTACTTAGCTACAGAGTGTCTACCTATGCTAAAACCCGAAGCTTAGATTTCTAAAGGCATCCTCCTTATCGCTCAAGACTTCTTACTTCTTCAAAACTACTTAGAGCTTACTTACTTAGCTCTTTTTATACAATCCCATGGTACGTGGACCATGGGTTTATAGCTGACTTTACACTTTACAAAATAAGGGTTGATAACCCTTTATGACTCATGACACCTTCACACTCCGTGACCACAAAATGTGGAGACTTTACAATTTTATTACAAAACTTGACCCAAAACATGTGCTTTTAGCCCTATAACTCTCCTTGGGGGATCTCGTTCCCAACATGGTTTTTTTATGATTGTCCTAACCTATTTTAGGCCTAGATATGCTCTGTTTGTCTTGTTCAAGAAGAATCAAGCCCTTATGGTTTCATTCTGCTTCCACCGTTATAGGAAGAGTCAAGCTGAGTAGGTAGTCTGAAATTTTCAGTGCTTTTAGCCATTATTTATAGATCTGAGCCATCATTTTATTAGATCCTTAAGATAGGTTGTTGTTCATCCAAACTCCCTTTTGAGTCTTGTTTGGCCATTTTCCTTAGGGTTCCATCATTTTCCCTAGGTTTTTCACCCTTGATCCTATCTTTTGCAACAAATTTCCCTTTGGTTTATTGTTGTTTGCTACATCATTTCTAGCAACATAGAGTCATTAGATCCCAGTCACACTGACACATAGATCTTGTGACCCTTTCCAGTGTGTTTGGAGTCAGTTTTTCGACCATTCAGTTTTCTTGTTTGTCAACCTAGTTTGGGTGGGGTTGTATGCATAATTTATTGTTTATTTACTATTCATTATTTCAGTTTGTTTACAATGTTAAGCATCTTTTTTATTTTTTCAAACAATTGATTAGGATTAATTAAAATTAACACACAAGCACATCTAAATAAAAGGGCACTTGGTTTACACCACCAAGCCAAGATATAAACTTAATTAATCAATCTCCTTCACAAGAGACAACAATTTTTTGTTTATTACCCTTCACCATTTCTGTGTCGCGAGTGTATTGCCATCATAGCGCCACCAAGGCATCTTTCGTAGAAACTCCAAGGTCTTCATCCCCAGTTTCTTCTTGGATGTATCACTCCTCCCTATAGGGTCGGAGTGAGTCCTTCCTTGAGTTCCCATAAATCTCTTCTTCTGGTCTATCTGATTCCTCATCTGATTCTGAGTCTTCCCTCCTGCCTATAGTCATCATGTATGGTGCCAATGAAAGCAGGGAAACCCACCAGCAAGTGGCTCTGGTCCTACTCCATGAATGTTGTGGTGTGCATGGCCATTATACCCATAAGTGTCCCCTCTTACCCTAGATACGTCAAAAGTGGCAAGCCCAAGCAACATCTAGAGGCTCACAGTGAATGCAACAACTTCCTAATCCTACACCAAACCAACCGACCGTGCTCATGAATCCTTTCCCTCAGCAAGGATTTATTATTTCCCGACATCATTAAGGTCAGGCTACCCCTCCACATGTGTAATTTGGTTAGAGTGACTACTTGATTCTTATGGTGAACTCTGACGGGGTCGGTCAACACCTCCGATACCAACCTCCAAACTCGGTTGCGTCAGTATGACAAGCCATCAACTTTGTCTGTAGCCATTCCAAAACCAAAGAGACCTATGAGTCCATTATGACACCCATTGGTTCCTTACAGATTGCTTCGCCAAAAGCAGAGGTCATTCCTAAGATCCCAAAAGGGCCATTACGTCGTAATCCTAATTCTAACCAATCTACCCACAATTATAGTATAGTAGATGACTTGGCACAATCTCCTGCTGCCATGTTGATGATGGAAGTTCTCCAGTCATGCCCATATTAGAATAAAGTTCTACTAAATTATTTGAGTGCAGTCGACCCTTCAGATGATCATTTTATTGTCTTCTATATTGATAGGCAAGATCATCCACCATTACCTCCATCTATTGCTTTCCAAATACTAGTTAGAGTATGCAATGTTGTCATTCAATGATGTATTATTGATGAAGGTGAATCCACAAGTGTGATGTCTACAAATGTTTAGAAACAACTCAAGTCACCTGAGCTATCCCCATCCACCATCACTTTGCATGCCTGGGATGGTCACCCTTCACAATCCCTCTACATGTGCTGCAACTTTCATATCATAGTTTCTAGTAAGATTTTTTATGTTGACATAGAGATTATCGATTCCCCTTTATATTACAACATTTTATTGGGTCGTAGCTACATTTATGCAATGTTAGTTGTGGCATCTACGATTTTCCATAAGATGTCATTTCCCCATAATGGAAATATCATTAGAGTCGATTAGCTAACATATTATGAGCGAAGGTCTCAGTCATCGCCTCATTCCATAATGTCATCAATGACTGATAAACAAATAGTCGAACCCCTCGCTAGTCTCTCACTTGGAGTCTACAAATATTCTGCCTTATTTGGTGCATTCTCTAGTCCCCCCTTGTCATCTTTGACCCTAGCACATCGTGTGTTTGCATGATACAAGCATTCCAAGTTGCTTGTAAGAAATCCACTATGCTTGGCCAATAGCCAGCTCCACTGCATCTTGCTATTGTGCCCTCAACATTTAGGTCCACCCATCAAGAACCTCCTCCTTATGTGGGTTCCTTTCCTCTATTCCCACCATGAATTGCTCCTCTAGGTTTGAACCATATAGGAACCGTTCTGCCAGGACACTATCCATTAGGTCAGATACCTTTCTTGTTTCCTCCATATGGAATATTTTCTATTCCTTTTATGGCTACGTTGAGTCTTTCTAGCATGAACTTGGGGATCCCAGTCTAGTACATCAATCCCCCTTCTAACACTCTGCCTGGTTAGCTAAGATCATATCACGCTTTGTACCCAGTTCAATCGATCCCCACGACCCCCACCTTTGCTTCAGCTCCACAACAACCTCAATAGGATTCCACTCCTATTGTGAAAGCATATGAAAAGCCAAAAATAAGGAACCTAAGGATAAAGCTCCCTGTTGATGCCTTGAAAATCGGTGCAGCAACATTGTAGAAACCACCCGATCCGGACCTTAGTGCAGCTCCTTTTCCGTTTGGGGTAGTGGTTCCGACTGGGGATAATGGGACCAGTTTCCCAGAAATAGATAAAAGGGATGGGTGAATGATTTATAGATAACACTAGCAGTGAGCGAAAGACTAAAACTATTGACAGAAATATAAATAAATGAAACTATCCCGAGAATCTATTGAGCTCTAAAGCGTAGCGTTTGATGCTCTATGTCTAAAAGATAAGCATATAGATGATTATATCTTTACAACATAGATATTAATTCATTTGAGATTGCTGTGCTTAAATAGTTAAGCAGAGCAATTGAAGCGAAATTACCACACTCTAAACATCTATATCATTATCATACACATGATTAAAAGTAAAGGCACATCACTAAACATCCAATAGTGGAATGAATAAGATCTGTTGTTATAGCGCATGCATATAATCAACGATAACAAGAATAATTACATAACAATTCATATAAACAGAATGAATTCAGACATAGATAGAAATACCATATGAGCTGCGTGACACTCCCAGATATTAATTGCTATGTGTAGTTCTTCCTTTAACGCAAAAACATTCTTCAATCAACGACAATAGTGCACAATTGTATAAAGAAACTTCCTCATTAAAGTAAGAACAACTAGTCGAGTTTCATAAAAGAATATTGGCTGAAGCACAGTAGTGCAAAATTCAATCTGCTAAGTCTCTTACAAAATTTTACGAGCCTTTCTAAAAACATGAAAGGGTCTATAAATACAATACTAATTTAAATATCTACTAAACAAAAATGCTACTAAACTGATATCAATAACTTTTGATCCTATTTTGGCTAGCGATCTGGCGAGCTGGAGGGTGATTCATCAAGTCGTCTGCTTTCCTTTGAATCTGAGTTGATTTATTGCCAACATTGGCTCAATTTCTGGAGGTTCGTTGAGGCGCGAACTGAGCTGGGCAGCATAGGTAGCATCTTGAATATCGGGGATCATACACTCGATTGCATCTGTCAAACACTTCAGGGCGGCTCTTTGTGTATGTGGCTTAATTAAGAAAAGCCAATTTGCTTCCAAGTTTAAACTATTAACCCTGGCGATTAATCTTCCCTTTTCTTCTAACTCAGGGTAACATGATTGCTCCAATGTATTTGTTGTTGTCATCTTTCCTGGTGTACATTGGGAAATCATATTCGCCAAGTAGAGAGTGTTGTTGACTAAATCAACTAGATTGCTAGAAGTTGATCTACATCTTGAAGCTGCTCTCTCTGCTTTCAACACTTGAGTGTGCCATTCTGTGAAAAGTATATCTTTATATGTTTCAAGTATCCTGGGCAAATTTGCTGCTTTTCCCTGATTCGAATCTTGCCATTCAAGATGTTCAGTAATGGCCTCATCGGCTTGATTTAAATATTCCCTAGCTTTCTCTACCCATTCATTTATGGATGTGGTTAATTCACACAGTGGCTCAGCTTGAGCGATCTGTTGACACAAGAGTTTAACCTGAGATATTAGCGCATTGTTTATCAACGATGCTTCTTTTCTGAACTCTGTCACTTGTGAAGCGCCTTTTATCTTTTCAAGCTACGATGACATTTGAGCGATTTGCTCATCTTTGGTTTTCACCATTTGTTCATTCGCTGCTTTCAACTTTTCCAATGCCTCTGTCAATTCTTTCTGTTTCTGGATCACAGTCTGGTCAATCCTTTGCTTTTCCGCTTGCAATTGCTGGGTTAATTGATTATTCATTTGCTGTTGTGCCAGCAACTACTCCTCTACTTGCGCTGCCTTCTGTTTTATTTCAGCCAATTCCGTCTGTAATGTGGAGATTTCTTGGTCCTTATTTTTCAATAAAAGGCTTACCTCCGATGCTTTGTCGATTGTTGCTGCCGAATAGGCTCCAGCATACTGTGACAACTTTGTTAAATCATCGGAGGGGTCCAATTTCTCCTTCCATACTACATTACCCGTGACCGTTTGCTCTGGAAAGATAGAAGGTTGATCAATCCTTCGTCTTTTCCTTGATCGCTTTACAACTGCTCTTTGCCTCGGGCAGTAGAAAACATCTAATGGAGGAATATCTTCTACCTTCAGAATGATCTGATCGGTGGGATCTTTTGGAATTATTTCAACATCCTTAGACTTAGGTGGGCCGCTGGTTCCACTTAGAACCTGAGATGAAGTAACGTCTTGCGTGTCGCTGGTCTTAGAAGTGTCTGTATCTTTTGAGTGTTTTGATCCACTGATGATAGAATCAAACTGCTGCCATTCCTGGAGCAATTTGGGGTCTGTGGTAGTGTCCACATTGACATTAGTAGTGGTCTATTTCCCTTGCTCAATTTGAGACTCCTTCTGTACTTGTTCCTGTTCTTTCTTTTGATGCTCCTCCTGTTCCCTCTGCTGTCTATCCTCATGCTCTTTCTTTAGTTGTTCTTCCTGCTCCTTCCTCTGCTTCTCCTCCTGCTCCTTATTATGATATTTTGTTATAGCAGGAGGTTCCTTTGTTTGTTGCCGACCAGGCTCACTTGACGATGTCGCTGGGGTCGTTGCTAATAAATCTAGAGGCAGAGTTTGCAACCTCTGCTCTCTAAGTTTATTAAATTCAATCAACCCTTCATCATTATATTTCATCCTAGCGAGTTATTTAGCTTGACCTATTGTTTCAACTGAAGTGAACAGCTCATCGAACATATCTTCCTGATGCTCAAAGGTTGTTAATTTGGCGTGTTCTAATGCGGCATAGGCAACTAGCTTTGGATCAAATGCCCTGTTTGGGATTGTGGCCAGAGATAAAGATTGAATCTTTGTAGCTTCTTTTTCTGCATGTTTGAGATCATGCAGCGTAAAGACACCACACCTTAAGGGAAAAGCGGCCCAGCCTATTTTCTTTTCCTTTTTGAGAGTCTGTGTAGTACTCTCAGCCGTAATCTGATAGGCGATTTCTCTTGCTAGCAACTTATCTGGAACATACAAAGGGAGAACATGTGGGTTGGCTTGGCTGCCGTAAACTCTGATATAGGTAAATTTCTCTTCTCCAAACCAACTAGCCACTGCTGGTAAATCAAAGGAAGCTTGGTAGGAAATCTTCGAAATGGGTTTATCAAAAATGGAATAGTAAATGGGCACCATAAAACCATTACAGATTTGATACAGGTGGTTTTTGTAAGAAGACTTCCACAATTTTTGGTGGTATATATGAATGGACGAGGGGTCCTGTGCAGTCCACCTCCAACCAAGGACATGAAATTCGGAATTGAAACATAATGTGTCTAAGATATATGCACTATAGTAAAATGGGGGGATTTTCCTTTCGGTGACCACAGTCTTATTTCTAAAATCACGAACAGCTACTGCTAGTTTATCCGAGAGAATAGTAGCCCAATCCATAATTATACTATTTACTGCTGCCTCCATAAGAGGAACCATTTCTATGGTAAAACTAGCAGAGTTGTGTAATCCCCATAACTTACACATCATTATACCCGCATAATAATAAGGAGAAGCCAAAGAATCAACCGGGTACTTACTGGAAGATTCGTGTTTGTGCTTGTTTGGATTTTGTCTCCAATCCTTGATGGGTTCAGATTCAATTTCATTTTCGCTTGCAAACTTCTCTAGGAAGGCGCTGTTGTATATTTTCTCTGGCTCGGGCAAATGATACATGTGCCTTAAGTCATCTGCCTTGAATGATCCGAAAATCCTCCCATCTCTGGTGCTAAAAGTTCTGTCCATGATTGGGATTTCTTCAATCGCCCATCGCACAACGTCTGTGTATGGGAGAATTTGCTCCCCGGCTGCTATCCTATGAAGGAAAGAGTCGGCTAAATCTTTGAGAGTGCAATCAGACTTCCGTAGTGAATCCGCGGTAGCTTCTGTTACCGTCTTCTTTGGTTTCTCGGCTTCAATTAAGTCGTAAGTGCCTTGCCAAGTAACTCTGGTGAGGCCCGTGCATGTAGTATCAGATATTAGGCCCTTTTTCTTGTTTGCAGCAGCTTGTCCTGCGACTGGTGGATTGGAAGCACCCGTAGTCTTCTTAGATTTCTTACCCATCATGTTCAAACTCCTGTCTATGAATGAATTCTGCACATAGAGGCAATTGTGCGTAATAGAGAGAGATAATAATGAAACTTGCAAGTGATAACATATGAATAGGTGCGCAGTAATATATTCGGCTTTTAAAACGGGCGCGGAGACAATCCATAGAAAGATTTTAAGACATGATTCCATTAATTGGCCATATAAAACCTGTCACCATATAAATGCCCATTATATCGTTATTCGGGCGAGTAATCTCCTTAAGCATGCAATGGACATATTGGCGGCTGAGCGGAAGTGATTATGCCTTAAATATGAATAAATTGAGCTTTCTAATCACTTTAACGGCTTTTTTTATCGAAATTGGTGCCTTATCACATCACATCGGGGGTATGACAAGCGTGCCTTAACAATGTATATTGGGTACTGCCGATCGCCGAATGCGATATCGCATCGGAGAAAAGCTTTATGTGCATCAAGACTTAAGTAAGGGTAACCCGCCGATCGCCGAACGCCGATTGCGCATCGCATCGGGGCAAATGGAATGGGGCGCTTTTAGACGTGCATTGGATATTGCCGATTGCCGAATGCGATATCGCATCGGCGGAAAGCTTTGTGCCACTTTATATATCTCTTATGTCATTGCGATATGCGATCTTGCGATCGCTTTATCGCAATGACCAAGATTTGCGTTATTTCTTTAAAAAGGGTTTGTTCAAAAAGGGTTTTATAAACGCATTGATTTGATTATCGGACTTTTTGAACAATAAAAGTATTGACATCAACTTTATTTTGAAGGGACCCATTTCATAGTTTAATGTTTTATGAATAAAAATGATATGGAATGGGGGGTTGTTTGTAGAGCACAACAACTGGCGATTCACTGAAAGAACCAGTTATCTCTGGAAAAATAAAAAATACTTAAGCTTTTTTGAAATAGAGTTTTAACTACAAGGGGAAAATTATGATATAACTAGATATTTATGCATTCTGAATATCATAAAACTAATTTAGCTAACTTCCTCCCTTTGCTAACTTGAAATAAGTACATTTTAAGTCTCAAATGGGCCTTTATTGGTTTATAATGATAAAAATAGAAAATCTTTCCAATTCAGCCTTTAAAGTAAACTCGTCTGTCATAGGTAGAGCCTCTGCTGCCAGCAAACGTTTATAGTTTCGACAGGGATACCTTTTAACCATGTAATTGTCCATTGTCCCATCCAATTAAGAGTGTGATTATCAGAATGAATTCAAAACATGTTTTCATATTTTGTTCATCTTTCTTTTTTCTGTCATTGACAGGATAAAAAGCCATTGCCCTGGTTTGGTGGCCAGCTGTTGACAATGCCACTCACTGGTAGTAGTCTAATTGAACAAACTAGCTCGTGATGAGACTCCTTGTCTTGAAATTTCAAGCCATTACCCTGTTTTGGTATGCAGTATTGGTAATGTCAGTTAAGTTATTTCCCTATGAACATGGTAAGCAGGCTTGTAATAAGACCTCTTATCTTTAATATCTTATATTTTAGAATTACACTCTGAAAAATCATAAACTTTAATGAATGGGGTGAACAATTTTTTCCTTAAGATTCAATGGATGACAGGTTAAGAGTTGAAGATGCTGAAATTGAATTGACTTCTATCTTTGATACTGATAACCTTTTGAGACCAATTTGAAAACAGAAAATGACTTATATTAGCTCTATGCTTTGGGAGGAGTTCACCAAATTTAAATTGTGGTTTCAGAATACAATGATACTTAATTTCCCAAAAATTATCCCTTTTGGTTAAAAGTTCTATTATTCGAAAGAAAACATCCATAATACTTCTGTGAGACAACTTTTCAAACATAGAAAAAGGTCAATGGAAGATGCCTTTAAACTTTATTTCCTAAAAATCCTACAAACTATAAAATCCTACAGAAATGAAAGGAGAACGGGTTACCTCCTTAATTGAAGAATTTTTTTAGGATGAGGCCATTAATAGGGAGAGAATCCTTGAATCCTGCTAAATCTTGCAATATAAAGGTTGAATGGCCTACTTTCTCACAAATCTGAAATGGTCCAAGCCACAACTTCTGGAACTTGGTGTGTTTGCCCTTGTCCTCATGGGCTTTGTCCCATTTCAGAACTAAATCGCCAACTTGGAATTGTTTTGAACCTGATGAGACTGAATCAAAAGCTGCTTTGATGATTTGCTGATGTTTGGCATGGGTATCCTTGGCTTTTTCCCTTTCTTCTTCTAGTTTTAAGATTTGATCATATCTGAGCTGAATAGAAGAGGAAGGAGCTTCTTCAATGAACTGCACTAGGGCTAAAGAAGGAAGAACAAGGTTTGTAGGCAGTATTGCTTCTTTTCCACACACAAGATTGAACGGAGAGGTTCCTATAGAAGCTTTCTGTGTTATCCTATCGGCCCATAATGCAAACACTAAGGATTTGTGCCAATTTCTATGATTTTGTTCGATTGTTCGTTTGATGATTTTGATTAGATTATTATTAGTGGACTCTGCTAAACCATTACCCTAGGGATAGTAATTAGCAGAATATTTTAACTTAAATCCTCTCTTGATAGCAAAATAAAACATAGCATTGCCTGAGAAATAAGAAGCATTATAAAAAACAAGAGCTGTTGGGACACCAAACCTGGTAATAATGAATTGACCTATGAATTCAATGATTGCTTCAGAATTTGCTGTCTTCAAAGGGATTGCTTCAACCCATTTAGTGAAATAGTCGGTAGCAGTAAGAATATACTTATGCTGCTTGGAAGAAGGTGGATTAATTTCCCCAATGATATCCAATCCCCATTGCTCAAATGGTTGTTCAATGTTGACTGGTTGCAAAGGGAAAGCCGGTTTTCGTTGTCTTCCACTAGAAGTTTGGCAATTGAGGCATTTCCTTACATACTTGTGGGCATCTCTAAATAGAGTTGGCCAATAATATCCAGCATGAATAATCTTGTGAGCTGTTGTGTTAGCTCCAAAATTTCCTCCTGCTGGTCCATCATGTAACTCCTGCAAAACTTTTTGGGCTTCAGGTTTCTCATGGCATCTTAGTAAAATAGAATCATAATTCTTCTTAAAAAGCACATGATCAATAATTGTAAAACTCTTTTCTTTTAACCTGATGGCCCTTTTGCTTTTGTAAGATAAATTTGGAGGAGCATAACCATTTTTTAAATAAAATATTAAATCTGCATATTGAGATTTGGAATCAGTGACACTTATCTGATTGATTTCTTCAGTTGGATCTGTATTGCTTGATTCGGGAATGTTGGAAGCTCCTGCCAATATCCTGCAAAAACCTTGGCCTCTAACAATCTTTGCTGGCCTAATTTCTAAGTCATATTCTTGAAGCGCTGTGACCCAATTTTCCCTTTTTTCACCCAATTCTTTTTGTATTAATAGTTGCCTAACAGCTGGGAAAGGAACTATTACTTTTGTGTGGGTTTTCAGAAGGAAGGGTCTATAATGTTTGACTACTTTAAACACAACAAAGGCTTGTTTTTCCACATCGGAGTAATTCAATTCGGCACCCTGAAGATTTGAGTTAAAAAATGAAATGGGTGCCTCCAAATTGTGATCATTTAGTTGCGTGAGTACTGCAGCATATGAAGAGTCGGATGCGATAGTATGCAATGTGAAATGATTAACGAAATTTGGAGTATTTAAGGACGGGGCGTTGATTATGGATTGCTTTATCAAATCAAAACTTTTTTTTCTACTGATCCCCACTTAAAGACTGCATTTTTCTTAATCATTGTTTGAAGGGGAAAAATAATGTGAGAAAAATCTGGTACAAATCTTTTAACAAAATTAATCTGGCCAAGAAATGACTGCAACGATTTTTTATTATGAGGGAATGGGATTTTAGAAATTTCTTTGATCCGATCAGGATCGATATAAATGCCATCTCGAGACACAATAAAACCCAAGAGTTTACCTTGATTAAGAGCAAAGAATGACTTTTTGGGGTTGAGAGAAATACCATATCTTTTATAGCGTTGAAAGATTTGATTCAAGTCACGTAAATGATTAGACCTCTCTTTAGAAAATACAGTTATATCGTCTAGATAGACAACTACTGTTCGATTAATCAATCCCCTAAAAGTTGTATCCATGGCTCTTTGGAATGTCGCTCCTGCGTTTATAAGTCCAAAAGGCATTTTTTGGTATGCATATGTTCCCCATTTTGTTCTAAATGTAGTCTTAAGCTGGTCATCAGGATGAACCAGGACTTGGTTGTATCCTGAAAAACCATCTAGAAAGGACATCAATTCAGAACTTGCCACTGATTGAAGTATTTGCTCCATAGTAGGCAATGGGAAATTGTCTTTCAAGCTTGCTCTGTTCAAATTTCTGAAATCTATACAAATTCGAATGTCGCCATTTTTCTTCCTTACAGGTACCATATTAGAAACCCAGTTGGAATGTCGGACTGGAAAGATAATCTTGGCTTTAAGGAGTTGGTTAAGCTCCGACTTTATCTGGCTTTCTAAATTTGGGTGTATTTTTCTTAACTTCTGCTGAATTGGTTTTTGATCGGGAAGCATTGGAATGGTATGTTGGATAATAGATGTATCATAAGTCTTTAAGTCATCATATTTCCAAGCAAAAACTTGTTTATTTTTCCTTAATAGTTTAATGAATGCTTCTTTCTCTTGTACATAAAGTCCTAATCCTAAATTCACATTTTGAGGAGCTTGCTCAGTACCCAAATTTATCAATTCAAACCTTAGGGTAGAGATTTGGATCTTTGTATTAGTTACAGGTTTAAATCTGTCTTTTATATCATAAAGATCTTCTAGTTTTACCACAGGCTTAGGAATTGCATTTTCTTGAGGTGTTTCCTTTATTTGGGAGTCATGCTCATCCTCTTCAATGATTTGGTTGTCATAAGACTTCTCAGAAGTTAAGAATTGTAAAATATCATCGTCATGATTAAATACTCTCCAATTAGTGATGTTGTCAGGAATTGAAGGCCTAAACATCAATTCTACGGAAAATCTATCAGGGCTGTAGTCTTCAGAAGGTAGGAGCCTGGATGCTACATTAGCTAGTAGGTCGGCTACCGAATTCTGGGACCGAGGAATGGAGGAAATGTTAAATGCTAAAAAATGTGATGTAAGGTCTTGCACTAGCGATTGGTAATGCTTAAGGTGATTGGAAAGGCAATGAATTGTGTTCATAACCTGTTTAACAATAATTTCAGAATCACCGAATACTTTTAGATATTGCACTTTAAGGCCGATTGCTTTATATAAACCTTGAACTAGAGCTTCATATTCGGTTGTATTGTTAGTGCACTCAAATTCCAATCTGCAAGACAACATTGTCTTTTCCCCATGTGGACTAACCAAGATGCATCCTGCTCCTGAGCCTTCACTAGACTTGGAGCCATCAAAATACAAAGACCAGAATAAAGGAGTATTATCAATCATATTTACAGTTTTCTCATTACCATTGAAACATCTAGACTTATCTGTTTGTGAAAAATTTTCAATCTGAGATGTAAAATGATTAACTGAGAAAGGGGAGGGTTGGGCAACAAAGTTGCCAAAGAACGACTCTGATGAATAATTTCCCAAAATGTTGTTGTTGAACGCTACAGGGTGGTTTTCTTGTTCAAAATCGGTAACTGTATGGGTCATATGTTTTTCTCGGTCAATCTTTATTTGATTTGGCTTACCTTTATAAGGGAGCCACATGTGTGACCAATCAGTAGAAATATACCCATGCAATTTTTCGGACCAATCTCTACTCAAAATTATTCCGTAAAACTCAGGTATATCAGCTATTAGAATGTCAATCCTTTGTACTATTCTGGGATCAGCAGACAACTTGATAGTTACGGAATTAATCTCTCCAACAACCTGCACTTTGGTCCTGTCTAATTGTACAATATGGATGGCAAACTTCTGGGGCTGTATGTTCAATTTGGAACAAACTGAAGCTGGCATTATGTTAGATGATGCCCCTGAGTCAATTAAACAGTTGTGCAGGTTTCTGTTATAGATTTCATAAGTCAGAAGGAAGGGTGGAGTATGAGAACTTGATTTGTCTCCAATTAGAACTGAATCGGTAGCTTCAACCATACTTGGAGGGGATTGGCCTGAATCATTAGCAGCTTTTGAACTAGGAAGTGGTGTAGAGGGAACATCATTCAATTCTTTAAGAAGTAACTTTTGCTGATGCTTTAGCTTACTAAGTTCAAACATGGTTATGTTTGCCTTAGTTTTCTTCATATCATCAACAATGTTATATTCCATTGAATCAGATACCACTAACGTTTTAGATGTTGAAGGAGAATTAGAAGTTGAAGGCTGGTTTTGGGGAACTACTGCAGGTGATTTCTTTGGAGATACTTTTTCCTTTATTGTGGCAGCACCTGCACTCCTTTTCTTTGAAGTCGCCTGGACCGGTTCAGAAGTACTTTTACTTCGAGTGGTGATTGGGAAGGCTTCTTCTTCATTTTCGGTATCAGAATTGGGGAGTATAAAATCCCACATTCCATGGCATTCAGCTACTTCTTCTTCGTCATCAGTTGGTGGGGTTGCCTCTTCTTCTTCCTCCTCTTGGTCTGAATCTGCATTAGATATGACATTGGGTGGCTTTGTTTCAGTTTTCTTATAAGTCCTAAATGGTCTTTTGTTTGAAGTTTCGGCCACCTGTTTCTTTATGTCAATCATTTCGTTAGACAAAGTTTTCAGGACCTTTTGCAAACCTTCCATGTCATATGGGTCTTTTTGGGCTTTTCTTCTTGGAGTCTTCTTTAAAAGAGACTTTTTTAGCTTTTCTGTCTTCCAAGGCAGCTTTCTTTTCTAAGGAATTGATGCGTTTTTCCACATCAAGTGCTTCTTTCATATT
>APFE030127721.1:56215-96785 GCA_000404065.3 Pinus taeda | reverse complement strand
AGCTAGCCTTTTTGTTATTCCTAAACATCCTTCTGACAATTATGAAGTGAAAGTTCGTCATAGGCCAGTCATCCTGGATAATATCCTTAATTGGCAGGTTTTTGAAGATGATCAGCAGGTCAGAAATTTCCTAGAGTTGAAAGGAGAATTTGAACATAGTCAAATTGATCACCAAATATGCTAGCAGAGACAAGAGAAAAGTCTGAGGTGTTACAGCTACAAAACAATCTGATTCCTAAAGGTCTCATTCCACTTGAGAAACTGTTTGATCAGAATGATGTGTTTAAAGCACCAAGGTTGCAAGCAAATGAAGAGGAGGTAGAGAGCTGTAATTTAAGTGATTCAGTAGCGCCTAAATTAGTCAAAATTTCAAAATTTTTATCAGCTGATCTAAAGGTTAAATATGTTGAGTTGATGAAAAAGTTTATTGATGTCTTTGCATGGAGCTATGCTGATCTAAAACAGTATGATTCTTCAATAATACAACATACTATCCCAATCAAGGAAAATGAGAAGCCTTTTAAGCAGAAACTGAGAAGAATTAATCCTCTTCTTATGCCACTTATTGAGAAAGAGGTGAAGAAGCTTTTTGATGCAAAGATTATTGTTCCAATTAGATTTTCAAATTGGCTTGCCAACCTGGTACCAGTGAGGAAAAAGAATGGGGAGATAAGAATTTGCATAGATTTTAGGAATCTGAACAAGGCTTCATTAAAGGATAACTATCCTCTTCCTAAAATGGATCTTATTCTACAAAATATTGTTGGTTCTCAAAGAATGTCAATGTTAGATGGTTTCTCAGGATACAATCAGATCCTTGTTCATCCAGATGATCAAGAGAAGACAGCCTTCACCACACCATGGGGCACATTTATGTATGCCAAGATGCCTTTTGGCCTCATGAATGCAGGGGCGACTTTCCAGAGGGCTATGGACATTGCTTTTGCTGAAGAAAAAGACAAGTCAGTGGTGGTATATCTCGATGATATCACAGTCTTTTCAAAGAGGGAAGAGGATCACTTAAAACACCTTGAAAGGATCTTGCGCAAATGTAGAAGGTTTGGTATTTCCTTAAACCCAACTAAAAGCATTTTTGCTTTGACTTCTGGTAAGTTACTTGGGCATATTATTTCTGAAGAAGCAATTAGGATTGATCCTAATAGGGTCAGTGCTATTTCAAAGTTGGATTTGCCAAGGAGCAAGAAGGAAGTCCAATCTTTTCTTGGTAAGGTTAATTTTGTTAGAAGGTTCATTCCCAACTTTGCTAAAGTAGTCAAACATATCACTAAAATGCTAAAGAAAGGAGCAGACTTTAAGTGGACAGTTGAGGCAAAGAAGTCATTTGAAGAAATTAAGAAAGCACTCACTCAAGCACCGGTTCTTATTAGCCCTGATTTCACCAAGGAATTTCTAATTTTCGCATTTGCTTTTGAGGATACAGTTGCTGGAGTCTTATTGCAGAAAGGGAATCAAGGTATGGAACAGCCCATTTCCTTTTTTAGTAAAACATTAGCTAATGCTGAATTGAAGTACGATATTTTGGAGAAGCAAGCGTATGCATTGGTGAAAGCAATCAAGGATTTTAGAATTTATGTGCTGCATTCTCATGTTATTGCATATGTGCCAAGTACTGTTATTAAAGACATCCTTACACACGCAGACCTGGATGGTAAAAGAGGAAAGTGGATAGCCAAGTTGTTAGAATATGACATTGAAATTAGACCCACCAAGTTGGTGAAGGGCCAAGGGTTAGCAAAGCTGTTAACTCATTCAAATCTGGACAGCAGTGAGATCAATTTTAATGCAGAAATATCAGAAATTTCTGAGATAGAAGAGGAGTTAGTCCAAATCAATGAAAAATTTCTGACATCAGAATGGTATAGAGATGTGGCATTTGTTTTACAACACAATAGAGCTCCTGATAATCTTTCCAAGTCTAAAGCCCGGTTCATCAAGCTCAAATCTCTGAGATACTTTGTTCATGAGCAGAATTTGTTTTGGAAAGATGCAAGTGGGATTTTGCTAAATTGTCTCATTGAGGAAGAAGCTGAGAAGGTGATTGATGAGTTTCAGAAAGGAGATTGTGGAGGCCATCACTATTGGAGAGCTACTGCAAATAAAATTTTGAGGGCAGGGTATTTTTGGCCAACTATGTTCAGAGATATCTATAAAAGAATAGCTTCATGTCATGAGTGTCAGATGTTTGAGGGCAAAAGAAAACTTATGCCTATGCCACTGATCCCTATCTATGTTGAGGCCCCCTTCCAGCAATGGGGATTAGATTTCATAGGTGAAATACATCCTCCTTCATTAGGGCAGCATCGATGGATTCTCACAGCCACTGATTATTTTACAAAATGGATAGAGGCGGTACCAACCAGGCAAGCAAATGATTCAGTGATTATTTCCTTTTTAGAGAACAACATCTTGGCAAGGTTTGGATGTCCACTCAAGCTTATCGCAGACAATGCTCAGGCTTTTAAGTCCAAAAGAATGATAAATTTTTGTCATCAGTATCATATTTCCCTTGGCCACTCCACAACTTATTATCCACAGGGAAATGGTTTAGCTGAAAGCTCAAATAAAAGTCTTGTGAGGATCATCAAGAAGCTACTACAAGAAAACAAAAAGGCTTTGCACTTAAAGTTGAGATATGCTTGTGGGCTGATCGCATTTGTACAAAAAGATCTATTGGAACATCACCTTATGAGTTTGTGTATGGTGCAAAGGCTATTTTCCCAACATCTCTTGGGGTACCAGTTATGAAGCTAATTCAAGGACTAGAAGAAGAACCTAATGCCATACAACGAAGAATCAATCAGCTGATAGCTTTGCAAGAAAAGAGAAATGAAGTGTTTGAAGGCCATCAACAAAATCAGAATCGGGTCAGAGAGCTTTGACAAAGAAGATTAAAAATGTCACATTTCAATTAAGACAAAGTCCTTGAAGTGGGAACTAGATGAGGAAAAGGGCAAACATGGCAAATTCGAGAATTTATGGAAGGGGCCAAATTTGATTTCAGCTTACCATGGGAGTAACACCTATATTCTGCAAGAGGTTGATGGATCACCATATGCTGGAGGACCTGTTAATGGCAGGTTCTTAAAGCATTACAATCAGTGAAAGTCTACCAAGTATTCCATAATCATTGTATATAACCATTTTATGAAAGTTTTCTGTTTTGAAAATAATTGACAAGCTGAACAGGAAGACTTTAGCCCGAGGTGAAGGCCCATAAAGTTGAAAGGGATGCTTATCAGTCATGTATGAAGTGCAATAAATGGATAAAGGCACTGGTGCTACAAGTTCTTAGTGTACTACAGGAGCACACTATCCCAAGTGGAGCCGCTGTTATCACTTAAAACCACAGTTCACCTATGTCCAAAAATTCATATAAAAAAAAATTTGGTTTAAGTCAATAGGTTTTTAGGTGTGTCACTTTGAAGTTAGAATTTCAAAAGGTATTGATGTGAGTCCTTGTAAAAAACCGTTAGATACCCTCCCTCATTATGGTTTAAAGCATGTCTTGTCTTGATTGCATCATTTTGATTTTGCGCAGTTTCGCAGCGCGATCTGTTTGGCCAATTTAGCTGCGCAATCATTTTTTCACCTTTCCGCAGCATATCATCTAGTAGCCATTTCGTAGCGCAGTTTGTCAATTCATAATTGTCTGCGCTACGAAATCGGGGATTCGTGGTTTTTTGCAGCGCATTTTCTTGAAATGTCAAATCTCGGGAGATGAGTCATTAGGTCCGTCCATATTTTGTCAGGTGATGTCTTCTCCAGGTCATGATAGGATTCATTCCGCCATCAGATTTAGGATCACGCACATGACAATTATTTTGAGAGATCTTATGAGGTATGGTAGTGTCATAATGTTTATTCATGATGCATTAACGTGCCTGTTCTATGACGAGTGTTTGAAAAAACGCAAAAAGCCCGAGTTTTCATTTAAAAAGGGATCATTGCAAGCGAGCCTGCACTCCAAAGCCGAAGCTGTTTTGTAAATTGAAGTTGCTGATTAGTTCTTGGTGTGAAGATATTCTGAGAAAGATGGAGAAAAGAGAACATCGATCCGGAAGGTGCCTAAGAACCGAGCCAGAGGGGCTTGATCTTACGCTCAGAGATGAAGGTGTAGCACGAGCTTTTAAAGAGGCTGGTTGCTGGAGGTTTTGCGAAAAATTGAAGGGAGGACATACAGAGGTAACTAAAGCCTTTGCATTAAATTTCACTGGCTTGAATTCTTAGGTGTCAATGCTAGAGTTCCCTGTGTCTCCGCAAGCCATTTCTGCTGTCACTGAAATTCCGAGAGGTGGACAAGAATGGTTCAAGAATTTCAAGTTTGACATGACTCCCTGTAAGGAATTTCTGAAGGATCAATATGTAAATGAGGACCTCACCAAAGCGGTGCCAAGGAATTATATAAAAGAACATTATGCTCTGCTCCTTACAGGCATCCAGAAATACCTCACATGTGAGGGAAGGTACACCAAAGTTTACTCTTATCATTTCAAACTCTTGTTACATTTCACAGGGAAAGCATCAATAGACATCCCTTTCTATTTATTTAGAAGCCTTAGTAAAATGTGCGACAAAGTTCAATTAAAGAAAGATAATTGTGAAACTTCCCTGTTCCACCACGGTTTAATAAAGTTGCTAGTGTTAGATAGTTTGCAAAAAATTGGTAGGGATTGGGACTCTTTTATTTTTATGTCCGGTTTCCAAAGAAAAACAGGTCTCACTCCATTGCCAGATAGGGAAAAAGAAAGAAGAATTGAAGAACCTACATTGGCTGAGCTCAAGAAGGAGGTAAAAGACCGAAAGAAGCCCAAAACTAAGCCAAGGAAATCAGAGAAGCCTGTGGTCATAAAAGAGATACCTAAACCATCAGCAAAAGAGACACCCAAGTCATCAAAGGAGAAAATCAAACACCAGAAAGATGCATCAGGGCCAAGTGGAATTGCACAAGTAACAAGAATCAGAACTAGAAGTCAAGTAAGCAAAGAAAAAGGAAAATCAATAGTAGTGGAAGACAACCCTATGTCAAAGGCTAGTCTAAAGGATTTGCTGGAGGCAATTGATTTCGAACAAGCCACATCAGTGTAGGTTGAGGCAATCCCTATTGACCTAACCCAGTCATCACCTGATAGCGCCAAAAAATCAAAAGCCTCAAAAAGGCTAAGGTTTGAGGAGGCTGGTAAGGAATTTATGGTCAAACCTCGAAGGCCAATCACCAGGAGACAAATGCAAGCAGCAGAGCAAGTCCACAAAGATGAGGTAGCTGTCAAGGTAACTGCAACAAAAGAAATTAGACAACTGCCTAAAGCAGAAAAGGCAGAGGAAATCAAAAGAACAATATATACCAGAGGATAGGCCAAAGAAATGGGAAAGCAGATAGCTCAAGCAGAAAAAGCAAAGGAAATCAAAAAGAAGGATATGAAGAAAAAAGTTCCCATTGTCAAGGAAAATAAAACCTCATCTTCAAAGGAGAAATGGGAGGCAACTGATGAAGAAATGGCCAATTTAGAGAAAACCGTATCAGAAATTGCAGCCATGGAAAATGAACTTGCAAAACTAAAAGCTCAGTTAGGCAAGTTAGCTGCTAAATAAAATTGAAAATTTTTTAGGTCAGATATTGCTCCAAGTTTTTGTTTATTTTTCTTAAGTTCATTGGTTTTTGAGGCATATATAAAAGGAAGACAAATTAGGAATTTTGGAGTCAAGAGCGAAGCTGACAGTCACAAAGTAATTAGAAAATTCATTGAAGACTGTAATTTTGGAAAGAACAGCAGTTTCGTAGCGCGCTACGAAACTGCTGTAGGTGACTGTTTTTAAAGGAAAAAAGAAATTGATGCTGAGGTCAACAAATTTTGTAAGAGAATGCTTCGAGGATAGGAAGGAGATCATAAAGGGCTACCAAAACATTCAAAGAATGACAGATGTAAGTTTTGTAGCAAAAAGGTGAAACATTTTGGTTTTTGCTAAAGTTTTCATAAAGTTACTTTATGACCGAAATATTAGGGTTCTGGTAGGGTTACCAGAATTTTGGGTTGAACACCTGTCCAGTTCACAAAGCATCCAGATTATTAGCCATATGGTGTTATCATGGTCATCAAAGATATTAAACAGCTTCAAGCACGTTCTTTTGAAAATAAACATGGATAAAAGGCAGGAACCGTGAAAACAGAGTATATATCTTCACCAAATTTTGAGTCATCAGCACAGTTGGAATCCAAGGCAGCCTGTTCAGTGAATGCCTCTCAAATACATTTCAGCCACTACAGAAATAGCATAGGTGTCAAAGATAAAGAGAGAATCATGCACACGAGGAGATATAATTAGAGTTTGAATAGGAATAAGACTCTATGTATTGAAAGCACAATAACTTTGTATTTAATAAGTTAGTTTAAATATAGATAAGGTAATTAATGATAGGTTTTCGAGCTCCCCTCATGCTGGAGGAGGAGACTCAAGGTAGTTTAGCTTTGCTTTCCTATATATAGGAAAAACTCTGATGTAAAAAGGGTTGGAGATTTTTATCAAAAGACAGAGTTTTCATATTGGCTTATGTAAAGTGTTTTGACAGTAATAGAAAGTACACTGTTTCTTCCCAAGATTCATCTTGTGTTTCAAATGTTCAAAATATATGTGGTTTGGTTTTATTCATCTTGTTTTACAGTTCACTAAACATGCAATCACTCTAAATTCATCACTGATGCTCAGACTTCTTGTGTATGTTTTGTTGAGTTGAGGTTCTTCTTGGTAGATGTTTTGAACATTGAGACATTATATGCCTTGGTTTCCATGATTGAGTAGCTACTTGTTTACTGTAGGAATGTATGACTCCATGAGCCCAATGGGAGAAGCCTTATCTTTTTTGTTCCAACCAGCATGAATTTTATATACAAATTAAAGAGTTAGCCATCTTTCTTGTCCATTAAAGCATATCAAAAATCTGTGAGAGAGCCCTCTTTGACTAAGGAGGCTAAACCTTAGTCTAAAGCCTGGTCTGAAAAAGTTTCATGAGATCTTATTAAGTAGCAGCCCTTAGTACTGATTTTGTGATAACACATTTAATGTAGGATTAAAGGATAAAGGCAAGGAATTTTGGCAAAGACCTTGGTCAAAACTCGAATGGGAAAGGGAGAGTAAATATAGGAGGTAAATACTCCTCATTTACTACCCCTCCATTTGAATATCCCTCCATTAGATCGGAGTGAAAATAGCCAAATCACGAGGATTAGAAGGCAGCCGAGCAAGTGAAAGACAAAGCACTAGTCTATCTTGAGTTTGGGAGCCGAGCTTCCCTAATTTTAAGGAAGTTGTTGGAGACTTCAGATGTATAAGTAGAGAGGCCTACGACCTCAGTAGGATTCATATTTTTGATGGTAAAAATCTACTCTATTTTCGAGCTGCAAGACTTGTGTCTGTTTTTGATGTAATCCATTCTTTTGATAATAAGAATGAGTTTTGTTTTGAGCCAATACTAAGTTAACTCAGAGGGCTGAAGCTCTTGGATTAGGGCCCAACCCTAGTAGCCAAGGCTCCTCTTTATTGTACATGTATGCTAGCATAGATTCATAGTTTCATTGTTCATTTGCTTAGTAGCTGCATTTCCATTACAACACTGTAGATTAGATTGGTTGTATGTTAGTTTTCTTCTATTTGTGCCTTCTTTCAGTTAGCGGGTTAGCAAGGATAAAAGTGATCACCATAAGGTTGTCAGTAGGTGCCTCAGCCTCACTTCCTCCCTTTGGGACCATGACTTGAGGAAGAGACCCTTCAACAATCCCAAAAACACAAATTTCTAGTTCTTGCATGAGCTTTGGAGTTTGTTGTCTTGATTCAGCATTTGGTTCATTTCATTGCCATATTTTTCCATTACTCCATTTCTACAATAAGATCTCATTCATTCTTTCATTCCTTTCAACACTCTCTTCATGCATAATATAGGCAATTGATTCCTGCTTTTCTAGTTTATGAAAATATATCTTGTTGCATAGTTCTTGGAAAATGCATATGTTTTAAGCACAATAGGTACTTCAGGAGGAGACCCAAACTTCATCACCAGTAGCCACCTTCCACTTCATCCACCCTAACCATCTCTTGTTCCACCATCACCTTCACTAGTTTTTTTTGTCATTTTTTCATTGAAATTCCCCTAAATACATTGAGTGAATCTAGCCATCTCTGATCTTGGATATTAACTCCTGAGTGTTCCTAGATCTTCTAACACCCTACCCCACTCATCACACACCTTTTCCAAGCTTCGCAACACCTCCAACACCTCACAATTATCTTTTGGCCATATCCTGTAGATTTCATGTAATTCCTACAGGATCATCTTGTAGGTTTCTAGTACATCCTGTAGATTTTCCTAAAACAACCTGTCTTGAGGCCGAATTGATGGGGAACCTTTAGGAAGTCACAAAAAGCCTCCTAAGACCCTTCCACACCATCCAACCACTCCAGAAGCCTTTTATCCATCATCAATAACCTTCCATCCACCTGTCACATCCACAAGAATAGTTAATTTGCATACTTGATTTTGCCTAAAAAACCGAAAAAGTGAAAACATATTTAGTTTAGTTTCCTTGTTTACACATTAGTATAGTTTGACGCTCTTTACTTCTAAAGCTTAGATAATAGCATTAGGTTAGTGCCGATTTAGAAATTATGCTTAGCATAGCTATTTAAATGGTTAATTAGGATATGGTGTGATTTAACGTACATGTTGTTTTCTTCATTACTACAGTAGTGTAGCTCTCTTAGAATAGATTTGCTCTTCTTCCATCAAAGAATCAAGCTTCTTCTAGCTCTATAGAAGTATGGCTTGGAACCCCTGGGGTCTCTCACCAAATGAACAAGTGACAACAAGCATGACATTCACTTTTACTTATGCATATAGCACTATCACCTCCAAGTTTGTACGAACCCCGGGTTGATAAGTAAAGATGGTATCCCAGGAGTTGCATCATCCTTGCTGCAATATTGGTGTACATCAGCATGCCACTAATAATTATCTTGAACTTCCTCATCTCAAACCCTTGGATGACGAAATATTCCCTAAATCTAACATACCTGAGGTACAAGTTACCTTACCTCATCTAGCTAGGAAACTTAAATCATTGCATACAAATCACTCGTGTGATTTGTGTGATCAATATGGCCACTATTCCCAATGTTTCCCTCATCTTGATGAAGTTTGTGATTGCCACTATGTGCTTCATGACTTCAAGGCCACTCCTAGTGGATCATCAAATCCTCTACCTGTGTGTTGTAGTACCACTAGTACACCAGAATAGGGGGATTCTGAGCCAACCATTATGATCACTGCCCCTGATGTTGAGATGACAAATTTTATGATCCAAATCCTTTACCTATCATCATCCATGAGATCCTTGTAGAAAAATCTCTTTGATTTTCCCTTGCATTCTTCAGTTCAACCATCCTCATCGAACTCTTGGGTCTCAACATTGGTAGATCTTCCATCTAATAGCTCTTTTTCTACGACCCTAGACATTGCATATGTGAACCTTCTTTCTTAGGATGATGCACTAGGTAGTTTCGTCGCGTCATGTAGTCTCTTTTCCTCCAATCTCCTTATCTTCCATTCCGACGAGGACATCATGGAGGCCATGAATACCCCTAATTACCCTTGGGATGATATGCACCAGGTTGCGTACTTCCTTCCAAAGAAGACTCATGACCAATATGTTGTGGAGTCTAAAGACTTCATTCACGGTGAAGTCGATTGTTTTAGAAATCCTATCCTTGCATGAGATGCTTTCGAATAAGGGAACACGACCAACATCTCTCCAAACATGAAAATTAGCATTTCTACTAAACTAGGGATTGAAGAGAACATTACCTTGGGGGCACAATGCACCCTAGAATAAATTGGGGCTTACACCAAGATATTCAAATAATTCCACGATGTTTTCACCTAGTCCTATTCAGAGATGCCTGGACTTGATGCCACCATTGTTGAAAATCATGTTGACACAAGGTTCGATGTCGATCTTGTCCATCAAAATTTGAGACCCTTCCACCCTTCTCGTCATGAGGCCATTAAAGTTGAAATCGATAAGCTCAAGAAGGCCAATTTTATCTATCCCAATGATTATACCACATGGGTGTCTATCCCAGTTCCCATTCTTAAGCAACAAGGTACCATCCATGTCTGCATAGGCTCTCGCAACCTGAACAAAGCTTGTCTCAAAGAAAACTTTCCCACACCCTTCATTGATCATATCATTGACGAGTGTGCGGGGCATGAGGTTCTATCCTTTATGGATGGACTCTCTAGATACAATTAGATCAGTATTTGACCTGCCAATTAGCTTAAACTCGTGTTCATCAATTTGTGGGGAACCTTTGCTTATAAATTCATGTCATTCATCCTAAAGAATGTAGGGGCAACTTTTTGGCGGGCCATGTCTTATTATTTCCATGACTTGGCCCATATTATCCTTGCTTACCTTGACGATTTCACTACTCGTTCTCAGTGTCAAGCGCAACACATTCATGATTTGTGTACCAACTTCCTCCAATGTTGCAAGTATAATATCTTCCTCAACCCATTGAAATACATATTTTGTGTTCCTGTCAGCCATCTATTGGGCTTTGTTGTGTCCAAGGATGGTATTATGCTTGATCATCTCAAAGTTCAAGCCATTATTGAGTTGCCACCTCCTCATACCTTGCGCCAGTTACAAGTCTTCAAGGAAAAGCCAAATTCCTTCGTAGGTTTGTCCCTAACTATGCCACCACCATGCATGGGTTTCTTAGGCTCCTCAGGTCTAATGTTCAACTTATTTGGGATGATTATGCTCAATAGGACTTCGATGCCCTGAAACATTCTCTCACTTCCGCTCCCTTGATTAGTCCACCCAAATTTGAAAGGGACTTCTTCCTATATATCTTAGCTTCCACCTATTTAGTAGCAGAGGTCCTCATTTAGGATAATGTAGATGACAAAGAACATGTTATCTATTATGTCAGTAAGAACCTCGTAGGTCCCCCCATGAAATACTGTCATGAAGAGAAGTTGGCTTTGGCTATTGTGTTTGCAGTCCAAAAGCATCGTCATTACATCCTCACATGTACCACTAGGGTCATGACAAATTCCAACCCCACGAACTTCTTGTTAAGTTGACGGATCATTAACGGGAAGTACACAAATTGGGTCGTTATCCTCTAGGAATTTGACCTTGAATTTGTCACACCAAAGAGTAAGAAATGTTTGGCCCACATCGAGTTCATTTTTGAATTACCCACCAGTACGCAAGATCCACTGATTAATGATGATCTTCCTGATGAACAACTATTCTCCATCACTTTAGACGATCCTTGGTATGGGGATATCCTCACATATTTGTGAACCCAAAAGTTTTCCCCCAATCTTACTCATGATGATTTACAATGTATCTGATACCAGGCCCCTCACTATCTTCTCATTGGTGATGACCTTTATCATCATGGTGTTGATTGTATCCTTCGTCATTATCTCATCCATCCCGAAGAAGAGAAATTCCTTAATGCTTGTCACAGTAGAACTTGTGGTGGACACTTCTCCGGTATGGCCACTGCCTAGAAAATTATGCATGCTGGTTAGTTTTGACATTATCTCTTTCATGATTACATTGAGACAGTCAAAGAATGTCCCAATCGCCAGCATTTTACCCTGAAGGAAAGAGACCCCCTGGCTCCCCTCCATCCTATCATCACCACTGGTCCTTTTTACAAATGGGCCATTGATTTTATGGAGTGCTGACCACTATCTTCTAACAACCAAAAGTATATTATTATGGTAGTCAACTATTTTACCAAATGGGTCAATTCCATGCCTGCATTCAACAATATGGTAGCTACCACGACCCTTGTTTTCTTCAACCATGTTATCGCTCACTTCAAGGTTCTGAAACAATTTGTCTCTGACAATGGCCGAAATTTTGAAGATGAGGTTTGGCACGAGCTATCCTCTCTGTTGTGTTTTGAGCACCAATATCCATCATCTTACTACCCCAAGGTAATGGACAAGTTGAAGCGGTCACAAAAATCCTTAAAACTATTCTTCGATGGATAGTGAAGAAGCACAAAACCAAATGGCATCTTATGCTCCTCCCAGCTCTATGGTCATATAGAACTTTTATTAAAAACTCCATAGGGTTTACTCCTTTCCACCTTGTTTTTGGTGAGGAGGCAGTCTTATCGATTGAGTGTGAAATCCCTTACCTACAACTAGTTGTCGAACTTATCCCTGACGCCAAACCATTAGAACATAGACTTATCATGCTTAAGTGTGCCTCTAAAGACCGTTGTGTTGCATTGCAAACCATAGAAGCGGCCAAGAAGTGCACCAAAGCTCAATATGAATGAAAATTCCAACCTCATACCTTTCACGAAGGTGATCTTGTGTTTGTGTATGACTAGGCTTGGGACATCAGAAGTTCGAATCATTATGGCTAGTTCCCTACATCATTCATAAAGACTTGGGTAATGGGGCATATATTCTAGAGGATTTCAAAGGCCAACTTCTTCGTAATCCTCACAATGCACTCTACCTCAAGAAATTTTAACCATAGCATTAATTTGCATGTATTTATTTCTACCATTCATTTAGGTAACTTTGATTCTCTCATTTGTTGTCTTTTCCACCTTTCAGATGGATCCATCATCCACACTCTATAGCAACTATGTCGATGATGCAAGTTGCTTCTCCGGGAATCTAGCCTTGGTAGCTTGGGCCATTTTTACCCCCTTGCATATGTTAGTTCACTCTAATGGCGTGTGCATTGGTTCTACCACCAATAATCAAGTTGACTATGATGCAGTGATATGTTTATTAGTCGATGCCCTTGCTCATCGCATCCTTCATATTCATGTTCATTTGGATTCCTTGTTAATCGTCATGCAATTGAATGGTGTGTATCATATGCATAACCAAATCCTTTTTAGAAAATATCTATGAGTTAAGCTTTTGCTACATGAATTTGATTGTATTTCATTCAATTATGTTCCTAGAGCCAAAAATAGCTATGTAGATACCATTGCAAATATTATTCTATATTGGAATTTATCACATGTATACCACAGAAGACAACCATAACAAAAAAAATGGCAAACTACAATTGTCATATCTAATAGGCATAATCAAATTATGTATTGACATATAAAAAATACAAGTGTTTGGAGTCCACTACTCTAAATACATCATACATTCCCATAGCACATTATCAAAACAAAAACAAGGGGACCCACACGTCCCCATCCTAGTCACTATCTGGATGATCCAAATCCAATGGCTCTACTCCCCTTGCTAGTAGATCCTATACTGCCTGACCTGCCATTGCCATGCTTCGCATGAGCCCTTGCCACTCTCAGGGAAGACCGATACACTCATATGTATACTGATCTTCTAGTTCGTGCTAGCCACGCTCAGAAACTCTGGTTAGGACCACTTCACATCTACGAAGGAGGTCATCAAGTAGATCCTTGTAGTCATTACGCTGGTGTGATGATGACACACTTTCATCTGTAGCCCTCGGTGTTGCAACTCGTCTGGTATATCTTACCGGTTTCATCGGTGCTATATCTACACACCACATGTTTTAAACTAAGTACCATATACATGTTCTAAAAATATGAAATGCACCAAAATATAGCAACTTAAAACTTACCATCCGGGCCCCATTCTCTTTCGGGTCGATGTGGTAAGTCAGGATCATCGTGATAGTTCATACCACTATATGGAAAATCATCTACGTACAGTGTCATATGATCACAATGTGCAAAAAATGTGGGTCAAAACACTCGTCTGATCCTCGCACCCTCCTTTTATAAGCAATAGCTACCCCCAGCAACACATCTTGGGCTCCTGTGGGCCCCCATCAAGGATTTATAAATGAGGGCAGATAGTAGGGATATTCTCAAAGAAGAGTGCACATAGCACTGTACCAAATGCACAGTCACGGTTCACCTGCCACCTACATAGTGTCAACTGTCATTTCACCAACAACAACATCATCTAGGCCCACCCATAGTAGGTGTCCCCCAACACACTCTCTACCAACATCATCTTCCCCCTAGTGATGTGATGAAATGGTTGGCTACCCAAAACCCATAGTATCGTTATGACGATAGCCTATGTCTCTAGTCTCTCTAGATCACTAATTAGGATGGTTGTTCCCTTAACACAAACACCCCATGGACAATGGTGATCCACGAACTCTGAAATGTTCCTCCCAAGAGGAAACACTAGATGTATATCTCCCACCACCCCCTAGGGGGGAGTCTGGTCAAAAAAATATATGTCTTGGTATGTCAGCTTGATCATGTGCCCCTGCACTATAGAGACCTCTTGGTCCGGATCACAGTAGCTCATGATCCTTGATAGAAAGGGCTCACCTTTCCTCCTCAGTGGGTTCTCCAGCAACTTAAGAATCCCATAACGAGCCAATGCCCCTTACACCACCTGATTCCCTTCAATATCAGAATGAAGGGCATCCAAATCTTGTTCACACCAGTTGATCTTGAGCTCTGCCATATCTGCAATACACCATTAAGTATTGTCAATTTAGAGACAAAATCATTAGACTTCACAACTCCGCCCTTACACCTCACCAAGCTAGTAGAACACTCTCCCTCTTAGCTCTACATTGCAGTTTTCTACCCAGAACCTGCGAGCTCGGAGGTTTGCCTCTATTTCCTGCGAGCTAGAGCACTGTTCTGGGCCCAAAAAGTGCGATCTGGATGAGAATATGAGCAATGTCCTCCTAGTGAAATATGGGGCTTTAAACTGAAAATTTAA
Organism: Pinus taeda; assembly: GCA_000404065.3. Lineage (NCBI taxonomy): Eukaryota > Viridiplantae > Streptophyta > Pinopsida > Pinales > Pinaceae > Pinus > Pinus taeda. The sequence goes on along the minus strand of APFE030127721.1, from coordinate 81,973 downwards.
TCCATTGGAATTAAAGAGACAAGTAAGACCACCTACCTGAAAGTTGCAGATCTCAACTTCATTGGTCAGTTTTCTTGCTATGATCTCCATAAGATTTAGGGCCTTCTCCTCCTCTCCAAATTCACCACAACACACTTAGAAAATGAATTAAATTGGAGGGAGAAAGCCCTCTTCTAAGAAAACCCACAGTTTTTCTGTCGCACATTGCGAGCAGATTGTAGCTCCATTGGACGAACTGTCAACATCATTGGAAACATATCACTGAGTACTCTAATGGGTTTCTTTTAGTTTTTGGTAATTTGACACTTCACCATGGAGCCATTTTTTCCATGAAGCGTCACTTTACTGTCTCTTAAAATCGAATTTATTCATATGAGTCGCTTATTCTTTGGGACTAATTTCCCTTGGCACTTGTCATCTCAAGTGTCACATCATTGAGTCACCCTTGATTAGAGCATCTACAATGAGCCACCCTTGTATCCATGGAGTTTTTTTTGAGTCTCGTTGTGTCCCATTATAGTATTTTATCCATCGTTACATTTGATTCATCCCGTGTTTTCCATTGTTGGCCTCTAGTCATACTGTCCATCATTCCCTCCAAAGTCGAGTTAGTCGCTATGAGGTCAACCATATACTTTATGCTCTAACAAGGGAACTCATCCATTTGTCCCTCAGTACCCATTCCCCTTATCATTCATGGTCTCAGTCCATCAGTCACATTACTATTTTCCCTCGTACCTTAGTTAAGTATCCTCATTGCCTCACCTATGTCGGGCCCTATTTTCTCGAAATTAGCACATTCATTCCAAAAGAATGGCCTATAGGGTGGTGTACCTTGGTTCCAACTTCCATTCTTGTTCAGTGCCTCAAATCAAGAATAGGGAATCCTTATTTCCCTTTGACTTAATTTCTTCCCATATTCGTGATGCGTACACTTCATTTTCCAGTGATGCAACAAATTTTACCTGTGATTCCTGGGTGTGTGTGAGATGTTTTAGATCTCATAAAGGTGTGTCTCTTCAAGTAGCCCCCCACATTCCTGGATGACCTCAGATTATCCTACAACCTCATATGCAATTCCATAGATTTGATGGGTTCGGTTCAACCCACTTGTATCACTCATAACTGCATGTCTCCTCCAGATGATCCATTCAATTTTCTAGAGCCCTTTCCTATTCAGTAGGGCTCTTTAGTTGTTACACCAACCCTCCCACCCATTTCAGAGGGTGGGGAATTATGTCTCATGTACTTATATGTTAGTGTATTTAATCCTAACTCATGTTTTTCTAGGTGCATTATGTATATGGGATGTCTTATATTATTTTGTGGCCCATTGATGCCAGAATTTCATGTACCATTTATCATGTACTTTATTGCTTAGTTTAATTTTTATGGGCACATGATTATTCCTTGTACTGAGATATCTCAGTGGGTATAGGTATGTCTCCCCCACCTCTCTCATATCAGGTACGACAACATCAAAGGAGACTTACATTAGTTAGTTTGTCTCTCCCCATCAGTTCATGTCCTCTCTTGCTTTAGTCCCATTGATGTCTCTCTCTCTGACTCCCCTTTGGTGTCTAGTGATTGTGTTCTTACAATGTACTTCGGTCATATGTTTTTCTCCTAACATGCATACGTTGGGGTGCAATCTGTTATTGCCAAAAATTGGTCATATAACCATATCTAACTAGATGGATCTAAATACACCCTGTAAGACCAATTTTACCATAGTCAAATTGCTTTCATCATAAGAAATTACTTGATAAAACACATTTATTAAGTTATTTTTGGTTAAATCCATGTGGAATAATTAAATAAGTCATTATTTATTTATTTTTCCTCTAGGAATAATTAATTAAACCATTGTTTAACTAATATTCCTTGTCATATTTGACCCAATCACGAGAAGTAATTAGATAAATAATTATTTATCCTATTTTTATGTAGGAATAATTAATTAATGATTATTTAGTTATTATTCCATGTTAAATTTGACTAAATCACCTAGGAATAATTAAATAAACCATTATTTGTTTATTATTCTTTAACTACCTTTTCAAAATAATAAATAAATCATTTATTTAGTTATTATTTCTAAATAAAAGTATTTGACCAAACTAAATACTTTTTCCCTCCAACAAAATATAATAAAATATTCGAAGGCGTTAGGTCTAGAATTTGGTTGATAATATTTTATTATTTTCCATTATTCGAGAATAACCTAATATTTTGTTATAAAATGAAGGGTTTTACATTCATTTTTCACTTTCAATTATTTTCATTGTTTCACTCACTATTGTAGCTCTGATTATTATCATTGTCGCTTTCCATTTCTTTTTATCCATGAGTTCCCATTTGAGCTCTACACACATTTTCCTAGGTTTATAGTAGAGAGGAGAGACTCTACCAAGCTAAAGCATTGAGGACAGCCAAGAACCCATCCCATTTGAGGGAGACTGGTAACATTTTACCTATTCCTTTCACCAAGCATTACATAATAAAATTACAAATTCATATTCTTGTCTTGTCTATTGGTCATTTGGAGTTATTATTCGTTATAGTTCTTATTTCTTTTTGTTGTATAACTGTTTTTGATGCATAGATCTGGAAGTTTGCAGATTTTATTTCTTATATCTATTGCAGATCTAAAGGGTTCTACAACCACATATTTTGTTAGGGTCATTTATCATCCAAAGCTTAACTCTCGATAAGAATACACTATAACAACATATGTTAGAAAAATTTTCTTCTACATGATAATAACTTTGAATAATTGTTTTAGCATAAATTCCACAAAGTCTTCATTTCATTCAGAAGTTTTAAATAAAATACCAATTAGTAAACCATGAAAGAGAAGTATAATAGTAGTCACAAAACCATGAGATAAGAGGCACATCAATTAGGAAAAACCCACAAGGGAAAAACCCACAAGGGAAAAACCCAGAAAATTCTTCATTATGTAAGAGAGAGCGAGAGAGTTCAAAATATATGAGTGCCTCAAAAATGCCATCAAGATAATAACCAAAACAATACCCAAGAATAATATATATGCCAAGCCTAGTCCCAAATCCCTCCCTCAAATTTTGAGCTTCCTTATCTCCTCCTGAAATTCATTGGATCAAAGATGCACAATACAAATTCGATGTGCTAAATGATGAGGAGCCCTATATTTTTTATAGAATTCATAAGGGGTTTGAATGGGTGCCTTCGTTTTGCCCAATTGAATTGAATTATCATGAGGTCGACTTGAAGATTTTGTAGGGAGAAATTAAAATATTAAGTTTTACTATTTATTCCTTTTAATTTTATTGAGGGAAATACCAATCATTACTACACTTTTTAACAAGGGTAAGATGTTTGTTAGGAATTAGAATAGCAATTTACAATTGGGTCATTAGTAGGCGAGGACGCTTTCACCCTTCTCAAAGAAGATCTCCATAATATGACTCTTCAAGAGGATGTTGTGAAATTTGACATAAAGGTTCAATGAGTTGAATATTATTTAGTGAGGGTGCCTAAATTTTCTCCCATATTCAATGCATTCATGAAAAGAATGCAAATTATAAGTTTACTTTTGACTTTATCAAGTGGAAGGCTATAATTGAAAGGGTTCTTGAATTTTACAATGTTGATTGATCTCTTGTTGTTAATAATGTTAACGTTAGAGGTATGTTTATGCCCCATATATAGAATATTTTATGAAATTATCCTTTGATGGATAGTACAATGGATGCTAGAGATGCATGTTGCTATGTGATCCCCTATAAGGCTTCTTGTGGTGACAAGGATAGGTTAGACAAAGAATTTTCCAAGGATCAAGTTTCTATTACATTTTATTTTATTAAACCTCTAGGTAATTATGCGTTTCCTTATGATTTCTAAAAGACCATATGGGATTCCATTAGTGATATCAATTTTATTCAATGGCCTCTAAGTATTTTACTGCCATTCCACTATCTATGTTTTTATATGGAAGGATGATTAATTATTTTTATAGAATATAATTATGGATTCCACCAATGGTTAGTGGCTTATCATGTTTCTCATTGTAGATAATAAAATCATGGGTTAGGCTCTAACTTTGAAATCCACTTAGTTACAAAGTATGTGGTTCAATAGGAGTAGACAAGATTTTTTCATGGGAGATTTTTTCTTTATATTGTGGTTTGTAGATGAGATATTATAGATTCAATAAGAGATATTGGGAAATGGACTCTAATGTTGAAAATTTATTTTGATAAAGCTTATGGTTAAATTGATTGATATTTGTTTCTAAGATTTTGATTGATTTTCAGGTTTTCCTTTAACATGTTTCCATGGTGAATACATGATCAGTGATGCTTCAAGTTTTTTTTGGTTAATTGGGCTTTGCCTCATTCTATTAATTTAGATAATTTTAGTCACTAAGATTTCCTTTCGGATTCTTATTTATATGTCTTAACTTCATATTATCTAAGTTATTTGATGGAGGATACCCATATCTTTGTTCATATTTGTACAATTCTTCTCGTAGATGGTTGAAAACCCATATGAAAATGGATCTATTCTATTGGTAAAAGAATATAATACATTTATTGATTGGGCCTTTACTTATTTAAATCGATTCTTATCTACCTTAACTTTCATATTCAATGTTCATAAAAGATATTTTTGGATAACAGATTTGGATATCACTCGAGATTGGATCTGTGTTTCTTGGTATTATATTTGGCTTGGGGTTGTTGTCTAATATCCAGAGATTCGATTTGGAGTTTTTATATCACCAATTACAATGTGATATTTATAAATTTGTAGAGGTTTGAAATTAATATGAGCATCTTGCATCCTAAGGACATTATGTTTGCAAGTAGGTTTAATACTAATAACCATATTCTTTAGGCCTTTCATGTTTAGTATGTGTACTATTGGTTTCCTAATAGAGATTAATATTTATGACTTCGATATATTTTGAGAGTTTATTTGTGATCTGATTATGGTGCATATCATGGTTTTCCCTTGGTGGCATTGGAAGTATTCATCATTCCCAAGGGTGAGGGAGTATTGTATCAATTGTTGTTGCAACTCAAAAAAACATTATAGTAATAAAGAGGGTGTTGTAGTGCATTGAAGGTGCAAATCCTTGGAAGATATTACTTTAGCATTGGGTTCTTTCAATATAACATTCAAGTAGATTTCAAGAGACTTTTAGACTACGCAATATGATCTTGTATTCTCATCTCTTTGAAGTGCTTGACTCCCCATGTTGTAGAGAATCTAGTTTTCTTGGAAGGTGATTACTTCTTTTGATTATACTAGGGGAGGGGGGAGAAAATATGGTTGGGATTTATCTTTCTTCCCATTTGGAATAGGATTATTATGGATTGATGGAGATACCTCAATTTTAGTGTGAGAAATGAGTATTATGTGAATCTTTCTCTAGGGTGATTTGTGGATTCAATATCTTCTTCATAAAAGGAGTAATGTGTCCACATGCCCTCCTTGTTTCTAATTATCTTTTGATTATGGAGCTATGAGAGCATATCCTCAAGTTTGAATTGCATAAATTGAATGTTGGACTGCCTAAACCCTTTTGGGGATATCACAATTGTCTTTTGGAGAGTTCCTTCAATAGTGTGAATCTCATTACTTGTATTCCATAAATCATTAAAGGAACCCAATATCCCTGCTCCTCAACTCTTGATGGCTATTTAGGGTCTTCGAGGGTAGATGGATTCATTAATTTCACAATGCTTTCTTATAACAAATTTATTAAAACTTGAGATATTTTTCATGCCTTATGATTTATTCGATGGTTATACCAAAGAATAGGTAGGCTAAGAGTAGGAAGTCTGATGGCTTGTGTGCTATTTATCAGGGATTTAAGATTTAAAAGCACATTTTTTGAGAGTTCCAATATGGTAACTAGTATTGGAGGTTTCTCCATGATTAATTTGTAGTAGTGTTTTGTTAATTTTCCACTGTTCTATGATATTATAATCAATTTAGCTCAATTCTTTTTTTTTAATTAGCAATCTTTAAACACAATTTAATCTTCCAATTATCAATAGAAATTATAGATAGAACAATAAATGTAATAGAAAGTCCACGGGGGCTTCACTTGGGAAGCAATACCATACCACGTGGGTTCATATTTGGGGATATATAGGGGGTAAAGGATTTTTATATTAGCAAGTATAAAAAATGGAGCTTAAAGTTAGTGAAAAAATATAAAGGGGTATAAAAAATGTTAATGAAAAAATGGATACCTATACTATCTAGTGCAATTAGGGGTTTTTAAATTGGGAAAGTGTGTTGGGTTCATATTGGTAGGGGTTTAAATAATGTAATTTTTAAAGATATTTTCAAATATGTAGTCAAATTAAGGGTATTGTTTAATATGCCACGAACTCACATGATATGTCTGTTGGCCCTCAGTTTTGGTCTATTTTTGCTTAAGGAAACTTACTTAATCCTTATATTTTCCATCCATTTTCCATCACATCCATCTCATTTTGATGTATTTTAAGCATATTCAAGTGTTTAATTTTAATTTTACAATTTCTAGAAGTTTTTATGAAAATTGAGTTTTAAGTGCAATTTTGAACTCAATCAGAAATTCCTGTAATAGCTATGTGGATGACATGTTTGCAACACACTTGGGCTTGAGTTGGATGCATGAATGGAAAGCTTGGGAAATAGGACTAAGCTAACTCCACTTGGTTCGGTCAAAACAAGCTTTATTAGGCCCGGTCAAGGCTGGTCAAATATGACTAGTCACCAAAAAATCCCTAGGAAATAGGGCAGTTTTGAGATTTTATGGGATTAACCATATTCTATGGGATGAATTGGATGAGTTCGACTTAGATAGGTGGATATGAGTAGATATGATTGTTAGAAATATTATAGATCAATTTGTTTCACAAAACCTCTATTTAAAGCCAAGACTTTGATGGCTTATGTAATATGTAACTTTTGTATAATTTTATGTTGAGACACTTTGGAGTTTGAAGCTAATTTGAGGAACCTGTTTCATTTCAATTTGTTGTTCATGCTTGGTTGATTTACTGAAGTTGCTGTAGCTGATATTTCTTCAAGTGTGCAAGGCAAGGGTGGAGGGCCCCCACACCAAGCTAAGTGCACTTCTTGGTTCAATTTTCATAGTTTTTCATAGATTAGTTCTTGTTTCAAATGTATTTAGATGTGTGATGATTGCTAAATGAATATTGGTTTAATTATAATCTACATATGAAGGGACACATAGGAATTTAAGTTAAGTTCCCCTTCTATTTGATCTTGAACTAAAACTAAATTTCATTCTCCATTTCTTATTTGAAGTTATTTCTGCATTTCTGGTTTGAAGCAATGGTGATTGTGATATAGTAGGAATGTGAAGAAGGACAATCTGGACCTCCTTAGTTAGGAGCTTCTTCTTTTACATCTTCTGCGTCATAAACCATTGTTATTTAGTGCTCTTAGATTTATCTTCATGAAAGTAGTATTGTAGGGAAGGACAACCTGGTTCTCCTAAGTTAGGAGATTCTTCCCTCATATATTACATAAATGAATTAGAAATTGTTAAAATAGGTTTATATTTGTAATATGTACTTCCTTAACTCTTCAAATTTTATCTTCTAAACTTGATTATATCTGAAGTCCATATATTGTGGATTTGCCTCCAAGTTTTACAAACCCGGATTGATAATTAAATACTTGTGTTAATTTATGTTAATAAATTGACCAACATTTTGGCATTGTTGCCGGGGAAGCAATTATCAACATAGTCAATTAGAATATAAATAAAAACACTAAAAATGTAGCTAGTATACATTTCTCTTAGTTATGTTTCTTTATGCCTAGAAATAGAGATCCTCAAATTAGGTTCCCAAAACAAAACCCCCCAACAAAAAAATAAAATAAAAAATAACTACAAAATCCATTTACAAGGCAAGATCTAAAAAAAGATGTTAAAGAATAGGTTACAACACTACTCCATTCTTCAACATTCTTTCTCATCAAATCTTTATGATCAGATAAATTTTCATGTCCAAACATTCATTAAAGTATATTTTTCAAATTTGGATATGAGTTTACTTATGATCTTGTTACGAAAATGGATGCATTGGAAATTCTCTTATACTTGAGAGAATGAATTAGTTTTCTAAAATAGAATAGGATAGAATAGAATAAATAAACAAGTATAATGATTTCACAATAAGACTTCCATAATAAATTTATTTCAAACTATTTCTTCAAATCATTGTTCAATATTCATTTGAAAGGACTACATGGCAAAATGCAGTAAGAACAAGCCTATTTTGGGTAACCATATATGATCATTCTGAAATCATGGTTTTTTTTACATATCTCTTGAAATATAGTTTTGGAATCAATTTTTAAGTTTTCAATTTATATCACAAATAAAAATGTAATCAAAATCAAAACTAGGTCTCAAGTGAAATGTTGAGGACAAAGTTAGTACAACCTATATTTGAGGTGTCTAATGGAAACCTTTTTATCTAAAATTCATGGGGAAGATATCCCTTGGAATCTAGTTTCCAAATCAATTTGAATCACTTCAATCAAGTATCATATGAAAACTTTATTCTTGAAATACTAACTGCTTGTTGAAAACTCTACATGGTGACAATTCTAGGTCTTGACTGTTCATTAGCATATTTGAAATACCAAATCATCTTCTTTCCAAAACTTGTTTATCAGGAAGATATATATTCAAGTCTAGTTTAAGACATAATTTTAATCATCCCATTTGGAGGTGAAATGAAAACGTTATGCCACATTTAGTGATTGCATGTCTTCAAAATAGTATAGTAAAACTCTGCCTCCTAGGTCTGTTCATCACCAATTTTGTGATATTAAGCCTAAGAAGTTTTAAAACCTACCTCTACTGAAAAGGTGCAAATGGATCTACTTTAATATCCAAGTGGAATCACATTGATCCGATCTTTATCGAAGATGTTACACTTCAAATAGTGATTGTTGGTCTAGTTAAAAATTAACAAGCAGCTCTATCAAACATGGCACTCCTTATAATTTTTACCATATCATTTTAAAACATTTTGAAAACTTGTTTATACTGGAGGTAGCCATATGAATTCACTTCATGTTAGCTTTGTAATCACTCTAATTTGATAGAAAACAAATATTTTGTAAGCAAAATACCGCTAGGAGGTTTAGGCTGGCCACCATTCCTCAAGGGGTAAATAAATGCATTTTGTTTGTATATCATCTTTGGAATTGTTTTATAAGCAATGCTTGTAATGATTTACATATTTATTAAAAGAAGAGAGATTGTACACCTCTCTTCCTCCATCATCTAATATTGTATTGTAGGCAAGTGCTATGTTTTTGCAGGTCATAGGAAGAATGAAGGAGTGAACTCCATGGATGAAGTAATTTTCAAAGTCAAATTCATATTCCAGAATATGAATACAAATGTTCAAGTCAAAGAAAAGTGAAAATTCACTTGATTTTGAGTTCATTCAATGAAACTCAAACTCTTTAAGATTTCTCTTAGATGCTGACCACCAACATCAACAAACCCTACAACATGATCGAGATCAAGGCAAAAAGACATGAAGCTAATCATCAGAAGAAGCAGTCAAATTCTGTACCATGTCAAGTCACATAAATCTCCAAAGAAGTCTTTCATAAACCATATTGTTAATGATTTCATCCATCACCCATACCGTATGATAAGCTCTGCGATCATGCACATTGAAGTCGAGACTTATTATCTATCCATTTACTACTAAATCATGACTTCAATATAACCTATTTTCATAAGATTTTCATACTTCCCTACTCCATTACACCCCACCCCGCCTCCATCCAGAAAAGAAAAAATAAAAAATAGGAAAAGTTCAAAAATAATAAAGGAGTTTGGTTGTGAAAATCCATGAAAGTGGCACAATACAAACTCGAATTCATATAGGCAAACCAACCAACTTGGACAATATGAATTCTCTATTTTGTTTTACCATTTCTTTAGTTTGAGTTTGTAGGAATCATCCTCTAGAATAAACAAGACTTGGGGACAAGTATTCCCATCAGCAAGGGGGAAGGTTCAACAAAAGAAACTTAGTTGTGCAGCTAAATTGATGATGGAACTTGTATTGTTGGCAGTTGGGACCTAAAATATTTTTGAAATCAATTGCAGAGGGACTTGAAATGTTAGCAAAATCATGTATATATTGCATAAAAATGTACATGACAGAAGGGACCTGAGTTATTATGAATCAATTGCAGAGGGACCTGAACGACATCGACAATCAATGGACCAAAATCAATGAAGGATGCTAGAACAGAAAGCAGAAATAAATTCTATGTTTATATCTATCTACGATATTCGATCAAGACAACTTCATCTAGTATTGTTAAAGAACAACAACATTCATCCAATACTATCAGGGAAGTACAAGTATAGCAAGTGTACAATTTTCCTCTTGTAAATTCAAAATTTTTGTAGAAATTTTTAGACTTTGTTAAAATTGAGTTAATACCTGAATGCATATTTTACCCTCATCCTATGCCCATTATCTTATAACTAATCCTATCTACATTCTATATTTAATTTCTATATTCCATATTCATTCCATAACATTAACATTCCATAACCCTAAGTATATAACCCTAAGTATTTTTCCATAAAGAAAAAGGGATCAAAATGAGGATTTAACAAGTCGAAACTTGCACCATAAATAAAACATTAGTATTAAGGGAAATAATTTCAAACATGACCTAAATGGTCATTTTAAAATTAAAAAGATATTGTAAGACATAAGGGATGTGCACATTAGGAAATATATTTAAAAAAAATACAAAATCGAAATGATTAATGTATTAAACATATCATAGTGCATGAAATGGTAATACGATATTATGATAGCAAACTTTATGGAAATACGATGTGATGGTGCAAGGTTATTATACCAAGCCTTATGATAATATGCTTATTATGGTAAGCCGGTGGTAATTCATTGCAAACCCAATGAGAAGTGATGAATGATGAATGCAAGCAACTGTAGGTAGTAGTGAAAGTGCAAAAAAAAATCATGAGTCATGAAATCGACGTGGTAATAAGGTAATGTATATATGATAGTCACGGCATAATAAGTTGGTTTGCAGGAGGACAACTATGACATAATGGAAGGACGACTTCAAATAAATCAAATATAACCTAAGCTAAAGTCATGAATGCAAACAATAGACTGGAAGGTGTTGATAGCACGGTGAAAATAGTGATACACAGTTCTATTCAACAGTTCGATGGTTATGCACGGTATCCAGTCAAAAGGGATGGCAACCAAATAAGTGAAATGGTCAAAACGTTTTGAAACAAGCAGAAAAAAACCTATGCATATTAACAGAGAAGAACTCTACCATTGTTGAAGCTTAGAACCGTAAATTTGTTGCCATCACAACCATCGAGAGGCTCAGGAAAATGGTAGATGCCATTGGCCAGCTGTTGAGGGAAGTAAAATGTTTTGACAGAGGAAGTGAAGGTAGAAAGAGAGCGCTGAGGACTTGGAGAGATAAGAAGGGTAAGTCGACAGAGGAAGTGGTGTCAGTGAAAAATTCTCGGAGAAGTAAAGGTAAGATCGAAAGCTTGATTCTCTTTAATAAATTCAACAGACGTTCATGAGGAAATCTCGGGATTTTTCTAAAGATCGTTGGGATATGAAAGAACACAACTTTTGTTTGTCATCCATTTGTGCCACCAGTCAACCCAACGGTTTTCTAAAACTACGCTTAATAATGGGAAATGATATGAAACACAACTAAGTGGGCCACAAATCAATGGATTATGACACTTCAACATCATTCAGGTATACTCCATGAAATCGCTGAGTTTGTTAATAAAATGAAGTGTTTACAGAGTGAGGTTAATTGCACAGACAGTGGGCTTAATTGCACAAGTAATGAACTGTGATATAGCTTCAGGTTAACATGTGATTTGTTAACATAGGATAGAAAAAAATCAAATCAAATCTTGGCTGACGGATCAGATTTTCCACGAACAGGGTGTATTATTGAAGTTTGATTGCACGTTGAAGTAATGAAATAAGAAGTTTAAGTGTAGTTTTGAAAACACATGGTCTGCCAAGCTTAAAACAAGATGTTTAAAAAAAAAAGAAAAAGAAAACATGTCTTTTTCAATGTGAATTGGGTAGTGTGACAGAGGAATGAGTTTTTGTCTGATTAATTAAAAGAAATTGATTTCTAAGAAGGCAGAGAAGGTGAATTGTTCATCTCAATAATTTTATTTCAATTTAAGAGTTGGTAGTTTTTTTTTTTTTTTTTTTAGAATTCGATTTCAGATTCTGAGCATTTAATTGCTGGAGATAGAGATAGCAGGTTTAATTGATTCTGTTGCAGCTCACATATCGATTTCCTCATTCATATTTAAAAAATGTAGTTCACAAATTTTATACACACAGTGAAGCCATTTCATGAGTTATTTGATGAATGTTGACATATATAAAGTGCGCCATTCTTTGAAAAGTTTTGCACACGGTGAGCTTAGATCATTGCAGAATGACTACATGGTGATTATGTTTGTGGAAGTAGTAAGTTCATATTTTTTAGGATTGGTCTCATCTCTTTATCAAGGGCATCAAAAAAGAGATAAGCAGGATATTGGAGAAGCATTTGAAGAGAGAAATTGATTTCAAATTTAATGATCATGAAATTTTATTTAGTCCCAGAAATGCATTTCAAATTTTGAAAGGCCACTATTTTTCGTTGCCTTTTACTAAATAAAATGAAATTTGCAAAACAAAAACATGGGTTTTCTTCAGAATGAGCATAATTAGGCTCAATGCAAGCAGTTTTCTCAAATTCATTTCTATTTGGGATATTTTTATGGTTCTTTTGATCCCTATTTTGCAGATTGCGTGGATAACCAGTGGCTAAATTGAAAGTGACTGCCTAGACATAAAACAAATTGCTTCCTTTTAGTGAGATGTAAGAGCAACTGGATATTGGATCCTTTGAGTAAAATTATTGATATTGCTAATTTGAGAGGGACATGAATCCTATGTAAGAATGTATTGCAAAATTCAAGTTTTATTTGTTGAAGCTGCTCATCCAGAATGATATATTGGCATTTTATCATTAGAGAAGGAATAGTGTAAAGTTTTTGAATTTGTATGTTTATGGTGAAACCTCATCACACGTCGGAGACATTCTTGTTACCATCACTCCAGAATACATAGCCCAAGCCATAATTTTTCCACTGATAGGTAAAGAATGTCATCTACAAGAAAAGAGAAGAAGTACATGAAGGCATAGATATCCTTTTATAGGTAGCTCAAGAGGAAGATTCATATTCAAGGGTCAAATCTATAGGTACATCAATAGATCAGTCGGCATATAGAAGTAAAAGGTAAAAAGGAAGAAGCAAGCATGAGGACATGCTTGAAGATCAGCAAGGTGGAGATGTTGGCCCTCAGTTTTGGTCTATTTTTGCTTAAGAAAACTTACTTAATCCTTATATTTTCCATCCATTTTCCATCACATCCATCTCATTTTGATGTATTTTATGCATATTCAGGTGTTCAATTTTAATTATGCAATTTCTAGAAGTTTTTATGAAAATTGAGTTTCAAGTGCAATTTTGGACTCAATCAGAAATTCCCATAATAGCTATGTGGATGACATGTTTGCAGGACACTTGGGCTCGAGTTGGATGCATGAATGGAAAGCTTAGAAACTAGGACTAAGCTAACTCCAGTTGGTTCGGTCAACACAAGCTTTATTAGGTTCGGTCAGGCTGGTCAAACATGACTAGTCACCAGAAAATTCCTAGGAAATAGGGCAGTTTTGAAATTTTATGGGATTGACCATATTTCTTGGGATGAATTGGATGAGTTTGACTTAGATAGGTGGATATGAGTAGATATGATTGTTAGAAATATTATATATTAGTTTGTTTCACAAAACCTTTATTTAAAGCGAAGACTTTGATGGCTTATGTAATATGTAACTTTTGTATAATTTTATGCTCAGACACTTTGGAGTTTGAAGCTAATTTGAGGAACCTGTTTCATTTCAATCTGTTGTTCATGCTTGGTTGATTTACTGAAGTTGTTGTAGCTGAGATTTCTTCAAATGTGCAAGGTAAGGGTGGAGGGCCCCCACACCAAGCTAAGTGCACTTCTTGGTTCAATTTTCATAGTTTTCATAGATTAGTTCTTGTTTCAAATGTATTTAGATGTGTGATGATTGTTGAATGAATATTGGTTTAATTCTAATCTACATATGAAGGGACACATAGGAATTTAAGTTAAATTCCCCTTCTATTTGATCTTGAACTAAAACTAAATTTCATTCTCCATTTCTTATTTGAAGTTATTTCTGCATTTCCGGTTTGAAGCAATGGTGATTGTGATATAGTAGGAATGTGAAGAAGGAAAATCTGGACCTCCTTACTTAAGAGCCTCTTCTTTTACATCTTCTGCATCATAAACCATTGTTAATTAGTTCTCTTAGATTTATCTTCATGAAAGTAATATTATAGGGAAGGACAACTTGGTTCTCCTAAGTTAGGAGCCTCTTCTCTCATATATTACATAAATGAATTATAAATTGTTAAAATAGGTTTATATTTGTAATATGTACTTCCTTAACTCTTCAAATTTTATCTTCTAAAATTGATTATATCTGATGTCCATATACTATGGATTTGCCTCCAAGTTTTACAAACCCGGATTGATAATTAAATACTTGTGTTAATTTATGTTAATAAATTAGCTCAACAATGTCATAGGTTCATTGAGTGAAGCCCGTGTGAGAAAGTATAAGACAATCAAGAGTAATGAGAGAAAAAAGGATTTGGTCAAAGACAAATGAAAATCCCACAACGTGGAAAACCCCTCCAAATCCTTCTTCCTATTAGATTGTCATAAAATGTTCAGCAAGGAGAGTATACTGATCCATGTCATGAATCACAAGACTACCCAAGAAAACCAACCAAACAACACCCAGGAGATGTGCTTAATAAATAAGATTGATTAGAATCAAAGTTCCCAAGCCTGTAGTCAACAGTCAAAGTCTACAGTCAATGGTAAAAAATACATTCATTTACAATCACATGAAGCCAGTAACCATCAGTGTAGATGTAGATTTCGATTTGCAGGGAACATCCTATCAATCAAGTGGATACAACTAAGGATTCCCTATTCCAACCCTTCAACTCTAAATCAACATCTTCTTTTTGTATGTGTGAGCTGAAGCCCTTCAATTTCGGACTTGGATGAACCAATTTAGTTTGCTGTTTTTAGACCCATATAAACCAATAAAAATAAGAGAGAGAAGAAGATGTTTCTTTATGATATCCAACTTAGGTTTAGTTGACTTGTATTTACTTCCTTCCAAGGGTGTCCAATTTCTCTTTAAAATCGACCTATACTTTTTTTCACATGTGGGTTTTCTCCTTAAAAATACATTTTTCCTTAACCAAATTAAATTATTCCAAGGGATAGGAGGGGTATTTCTTTATGAGGAAGATTTTGCAAAGGAGCAAATTTGACCTTGAGCATCCAAATTAACACTCCCTCTCAACTAGGGAGAAATTACCGACTACAACATATGTCCCATCTCAAATGTCTCGTCATCATGAAATCCAATGTTGTCCTTACTCATCTCGGATTATCTTTGATCATCTATGTTTGTCTCTACTTATCTCCGCTAAACACTTTGGAATCTAAAAGAAGAATAATTTAACATCATAGGGGAGCTCAAGATACCACCCTCTATCCATCAGGGAGGCTCTGCTACCACCAAGAAACATCATCATTGGGAGCCTATGCTACCACCCATAATCATTATCATCGCGGAGCTTATGCTGTCACCGAGAATCATCATTATCAGGAATCCTATGCTACTAGATGGAATCATCATCAGTAGGGAGCCTATGCTACCACCCATAATCATCATCATTGGGGAGCCTATGCTACCACCTAGAATCCATAGATAATAGGAGGGATGCCACTTACCTTATGAGGTAGGGATCACTCCTATCCCATTTCCTAGAGAAAATAGGAGGGAGACCACTTACTATAAATGGTAAGGATCACACCTATCTTATTGTCTGTTGATCTTCCCAAATTGACTCTCAAGATTTAGTGGTAGAACAACTACATCGCTAGATTGAGTGGGATGCTACTTACCATAAATGGTAAGGATCACGCCTGACGCAAGTATCCAACACCCATTAGATGAGTGGGAATTTAGATGCCAAATGGTGTATACTCGATAGAGCATGAGCTCCCTCAACTCTAGGAGCTCACTGGCTCAATTCCTCACCATAGGAGCTCAGAGAGGGGGGGACAACATAGCTCCATGTCCTTGATTAGTCAGGAAACTTACCTAGGAGGATCACAACCATCAGTCCAAGCTTCTCCTTGAAGACCAAGAAATTCCCTTTCAACAAAGCCTTGGTGATAATATGTGTTATTTGCTCATTGATCAAAATGTGATAGAGTCTCATAGCTCCTCTCCACACCATGACTCAAATGTAGTGATATCTAATCTCAATATGATTGGAATTTTCATGAAATACAAGATTATTTTATAATTGGATCCCACTCTTGTTGTTGCAGTATATGACTGTCGTATCCCGAACCTACTCAAGTAGCTCTCCTAAGAGTTTCCTCAACCAAATTGTCTTGCAGATAGCCATGTTATTAGCAATTTACTCTGCGTTGACGATCCTTAAAGCGATATTATTTTCTTTCCTACTCATCCAAGATATCATCATAGAGCATAAAATAAAGAAGCACCACGGTGTGCTTTTCTTGTCAATAGCATTTCCAACCTAGTTAGCTGCATCAGTGTAACCATGAATTCATACATATTTGATAGTGTATCTTAGACCAAAGTTAATCATCCCATGCAAATATCTTAGTACATGTTTGGAAACAACTTAATGTGCATGAAGGCTCTAAGTCATGAATTGAATCAAAGTGTTCACTGAAAATTTTATATCCAGATGGGTGTTCACTAGGAACATCAATGCCCCAATCATCTGTCAATACTCAGAGGGGTCCACCAAGTCAGGTATAGTAGCATCTCCACATAACTTCTTGAAGTTGATCTCCATGAGGGTGGCCAAGGATTTTCATTTCTTCACTTTGAATCTTTCCAATAACTTCATACCATATTTTCCTTGAGAAAGAAAAATCTCTCTAGGTCTCTGCCAAACCTTTAATCCTAGGAAGTAATGCATCATATCAAGATCCTTCATTAAGAATTTGAATTCCAACTCCCTCTTACACTTGAGCATCAGGGGCTCAATACTTGTTAAGAATATATCATAAACATATAAAACCAAAATCAAAGGTATACCGTGGACCACTTTGAAGTAGAGATTCAAATCGACATTGCTTCTTATGAATTCAAGTGATCCACGTGGATCTCCAGACATAGTGGCATGAAAAAAGCTCAAAATTAAAAGTGGCAGAAAGATGATGAACTTGACATTAGATTGAAGTGCTCGTCCCCCTAATTCTAATGGTGTAAATGACACTCCAATTCGAGTCCGGATGAATGAGATAGAGGAAGTCAAAGTTGGGTTGAATTTTTTATGACTTGGCAGGCTTAAAAAAGACACAAGTTGGCCTTTTCTGGCAGATCGAATCTGGCCAAATCCACCCAGACTCTAAGAAAAATCGTGGCCTGGTTAAAATGACACCTTTGGACAAAAACTGAATTTTCAAAATTCACACACTTTGTTTTTTATAACAAAAAAAATATATTAAAAAAGGGTGTGGTGGGCCACCAACCACATCACCTCAAATCTCATCCGCATATAAATAAAACATTGGTGGAGAGGTGAGCCATGACCCCCGGCCCCTCCCACAGATCCACAAAACCTCATAATGGAACACCATAAATATAAAGGCGGGAGTTGGGAGTTGGGTCGTGGGCTGGCCCTTGGGCCACAGACCCAACCATGCCCAAAGGAATGCAGTAACCACATGCATGGTGGAGGTGGGTACAGTGGGCAGGGCACCCAGGGTGGGCCTAACCCAACCAACAACTTAATTAAAAAATGAATTGTTTGTAATGTACAAAAAAAGGAGGAGGCAGGGATTGACCGCTTGACCTCCTCCATATTAATCGGAACTTCCACCAACTACACTATAACATTTTCCTTGAAGAATATGCCATCCATTTTTTATTTAAACATAGTTTTTCAGTGTGCCCAGGAGGAGGAGGCAATGCACGTAGTTCGAGGTAGCATTTTGCAGGAGGGCCGAATTTTCACTTTGTCAAATTTTGACAAATTTTATATGGTTTCAGCACTTCTCGATGCCACAAATGCAATGGTGTTGTCCATTTCTCCATCATAGTTTTGCATTTTTCAGCCATTTTTCAATATGGAGGTGGAACCATGACTACTATAGAAACAGGGAGTGGAACCATGATCCTTGAAATTTTTCCGAGGAGGTAATTTTTCTCCATGTCGGAATATAGTCAACTTTACAGTCGTTTTTCATGAGTTTCCATACGGATTGCAACGGTGAGGTCAGATTCAGCTTTTGAGTTGCATATTTCTAGTCCACCCATGTAGCAGAATCTTTGAGGAATCTAGGGGGAATCTAAAAGATTCCTTGAGCCCAAGATTCTCAATTTCTCAGAATTTAGAAATTCGATAATCGATTTTGCACTATTCGATGCCACAAATTTGATGGTGTGTTCAATTTTTTCATTTGATCATTCTATCCTTCACCCACTTTCTAAGTGGAGTGCAGGTGTTAGCATTCATGTGCAATCAACCATTTCCATGTGATTTATGCCATGAGATTGATGGCACAAACAACTTTAGCAGTTTGACATCCGCTTCTTCAGATGGCCCTGGATGTGAGATATATGCAGTGTATTCATGTACTTCTTTTGCTACATATTGTGCTGCACAGATCCCTGTTGATGCTTGATGTGGGATCTTGTTTCTTACTTGTTTTCATGATTCCTACTTGATGTAATGTGGAATCATCTGTGTGATGTATTTTTTATCATGATTCGTCATGTTATGTTTTGAGATCCCTTTGTTGTATGTTGATGAGATACTCATGTTGTCATCATGTATGTTTGCATTGAGATCCCTTTTATGCCATGTTGGCGGGATTCTCATCATGCATGAGTGTGTGTCATACTGATAGGAGTCCTTTTTGACTGAGAATTTATGTAGCAGAACATCTCTCTGAGCCACTCCTGCGTGAGGACATTTTCCTTGTATGATAGCGACATCCCTCTTATGTACATCATCACTATTGATAGAACTTAATGCAGTGGCCTACACCATCTTGACACCGGGGCTAGGAGACATAGACCCTCTTAGATGAACTCTGTTATCAATGGCTTATGTCTTTATGTTGCTAATGATTGACATATTCCTCTTATTTACGTCATGCACATGTATTCATTCATGTTCTTTTAAAAATGAAATTTAACACATCATGAAAGTAAAAGGTCTTAGAAGGGTCCTTTTTCACATCTGGACTTGGATCAAGTGGTATCAGAGCAGTCTTTGCATTGATGTGAATTGCAACTTGAAAAATGGAACGTGTAGCAACAGAGGATGAAAAAGCAATGTACGAGACCATTCCCAAAATTTCCAAAAGGGTGGAAATAATGTATGAAAGTCTACAGAAAGATACAGAGGAAAAGGAGTGATTACAGCTTCAGTTGCAAGCCACAGAAGAGGCCCTGGAAGAACTGAAGCACAACAAACATAATCTTCAAACAAAGAATATTGAATTGAAGATGCGTCTACATGAAGAAAGAGGAGAAGAAAAGTATGCTATGATAGCTGCAAGCTAAGGACGACGCCTTAGAAAAGCTGCAGCATGACCCATGTGAGGTAAAATGTGATTCTCTGAATTCATGTATGTGTCTTGATGATGATTTCACTATTTTTGAAAATTATACCACAAGAATTGGCTCCAAACTGTTGAAGAAAATGGGGTATGAAGGAAAAGGCTTGGGCATTAATGGCCAAGGCATTGTCAACCCCATCAAAGTAGAAGAATTACCCCATCAGGTAGGACTTGGGTATGTTAGAAAGGAAGTTAGGGAATGCACCGAGACAACTAGTGAACCACCAACAACAGATGATGAGAAGCCCTCATCAGTTCTTTCCAAATCGATGGAGGTGGTAAAAAATGTTGATTTCCTTTCGGTTTCGTCTTCACATAGTATGATTTTTGTTGGAGATTTGGAGATCCCAATTATAGGGACAAACATGAGGCTCCTTACCAGGACGAGGCACAAGGAGGAAAAATAATTTGGTGTTAATAACCAAGGCATAAATCAACCATTGGAGGTTATGTAGAGACCTCAATTTGTAGGCTTGAGACACACCGAGGGAGAATGCTCGAAGGTGTCATATTCTTCCAAGAAATTGTTGAAATTGTTGAGGAAAGAGAATGATGGGAACACATCCCCAACATCCAATGGAAATTTCCATTGCAAGGAAAGAGTTGAGGCCATCTCTCATCACCATACTTACGCCAGAGACGACAAGGAAAGAGTTGAGGCAAGCTCTCATCACCATACTTACACCAGAAATGGTAAGGAAAAGTATAACCACTTTAGAGATTTGAATGTTCATTTCTATTATGATCATGTTGTTAATGATGAATGTAAAACATGGCATCGAAAGACATGTACCATTTGTGGACTACATAACCATACATTTTCTAAGTGTTGGAAAAGAATAACAGCACAACAAAGATGAGGCGTGAAAGACCCTCTTAAGAACATGTAAAGAAATAGGTTAAAAAAATCTAGAGGAAGAAGATGTATTGCAGTCATTGTGATAGAAATGGCCATCAAAGAGCCACATGTTGAAGGCTCCATCCAGAGCAGGGCCTCAAGGAAAAAGTGTCGGTCCCTGAACCAAATGAAACAGTTGTTCGACAAGCAAAATCATCACAGGGTGATGACCCATTCATCTTGATAAGTGAAAAATGGTTTCTAGATATGTTAGCATTTCATGGTCATACTTTTATAAATAATTTGTTGCATTTTACAATGTAAAAGTGATGGTGTGTTTTCCATGATTTGTTCAACAACAATGATGTCTGGTCTTATTTTGAGTAGCAAGATAAACTTTGAAAGTGATGTCATGTTTCCATGACTTATCAAAACAATAGTGTTTGGCCTTATGTTTGTAAATCATGTATTGCAGTGATGATGAGTTTTCCATCACTTGTTAAAGCAACAATGATATATTGTTGTTGTTTTAGTAGCTGGGGTGTTGCATACATCTTGTTGTAAACTTGACCACCGAGTATGCGTTATAAACAAATGGAAAGTATGGGACACTTGGGTCATTAGTTGGTCATGAAAATCAAGAATGTACTTTGCAAAAAAATGTACTACAGGTTGCAGAAGTAGCAGATGTCGACTTGTTGCTTAAGGCTCCATAGAACAAAGGTGAAGGAGATGGAAGTGAGACCTTTAGGACGCTTGTGATGCAGACAAGGTACAAAATAAAAAATAAAAAATTGCAGCTTGTTTTTCATGCTTTTGGAGGACAAAAAGCTCCTCAATGGGGAGGATTGATCCAAGGGGATCTCCAGACATAGTGGCATGGTAAAATCTCAAAATTCAAAGTGGCAGAAAGATGATGAACTTGACATCAAATTGAAGTGTTTGTCACCCTGATTCCAATGGTGTGAACAACACTCCAATCTGAGTTCGGTTGAAGGAGATAGAGGAAGTCAAAGTTGGGTTGACTTTTTGATGATTGGGCAGGCTTAACAAAGACACAATTTGGCCTTTTTCGGCAGATGGAATATGGCTAAATCCAGCTAGATTCTGGGAAAAATCATGGCCTGGTTAAAATGACTCCTTCGGTCTAAAACCAAATTTTGAAAATTCACACAATTTGTTTTGTATAAAAAAAAAATATATAAAAAAGGGGGTCGCGGGCCACCAACCTTGCCACCCCAAATCTCATCCACATATAAATAAAACATTGGTGGAGGGGCAGTCCATGACCCCCGACCCCTCCCAGAGAACCACAAAACCTCATAACGGACACCATAAATATAAAGGCGAGAGTTGGGAGTTGGGTGGTGGGTTGGCCCTTGGGGCATGGACCCAACCACACCCAAAGGAATGCAACAACCACATGCATGGCAGAGGTGGGTACGGTGGGTGGGCCACCCAAAGCGAGCCCAACCCAACCAACAACTTAATTCAAAAATAAACTGTTTGTAATGTACAAAAAAAGGAGGAGGCGAGGTTTGAGCGCCCAACCTCCTCCATATTAACTAGGCCTTCCACCAACTGCACTATATTCCATCCATTTCTTTTATTTAAGCACAATTTTTCAGTGCACCCAAGAGGAGGAGGCAGTGCACAAAGTTCGAAGCAACATTTTGTAGGAGGGCCAAATTCCCACTTTGTCATATTTTGACATATTTTATATGGTTTCAACACTTCTCGATGCCATGAATGAAATGATGTTTTCCATTTCTCCATCAGAGTTCTGCATTTTTTGGCCATTTTTCGATATGGAGGTGGAACCATGACTACTGTAGAAGCAGGGAGAGGAACCATGATCCTTGAACTTTTCCGGAGGAGGTAACTTTTCTCCCTGTCAGAATATAGTCAACTTACAGTCATTTTTCATGGTTTTCCATAGGGATCACAATGGCGAGGTCAGATTCTCCTTTTGAGTTGCAGATTTCCAGTCCACCGATGGAGTAGAATCTATGAGGAATCTAAGGGGAATCTAAAAGATTCCTTCAGCCCTAGATTCTCAATTTCTCAGAATTTAGAAATTCATCAGTTCATTTTGCACTATTCGACACCACAAATCTGATGGTATGTTCAGATTTTCCCTTTTTGCATTCTATTCTTCAACCATTTTCTAAGTGGAGTGCAGGTGTGAACATTCATGTGCGAGCAACCATTTCCATGCAATTGATGCCGTGAGATTGATAGCATGAACAGCTTCAGCAGTTTGACATCCGCTTCTTTAGATGGCCCTGGATGTGAGGTATATGCAGTGTATTCATGTACTTATTTTGCTATTCATTGTGCTGCATAGATCCCTGTTGATGCTTGATGTGGGATCTTGTTTCTTACTTGTTTTCATGATTCCTGCTTGATGTGATGCTTAATCATCTGTGATGTACCTATTGTCATGATTCATCATGTTATTTTTTGAGATCCCTTTGTTGTATGTTGATTTAATACTCATGTTGTCGTTATGTATGTTTGCATTGAGATCCCTTTTATGCCATGTTGGCAAGATGCTCATCATGCATGAGTTTGAGTCATACTGATAGGAGTCCCTTTTGACTGAGAGTTCCTGTAGCAGAACATCTCTTGGAACCACTCTTGCATGAGGGCATTTTCCTTGTGTGATAGCGACATCACCTCTTATGTACATCATCACTATTGACAACACTTAATGTAGTGGCCTACACCATCTTGACACCGGGGCCTAGAGACGTAGTCCCTCCTGGACGAACTCCGTTATCAATGGCTTATGCCTTTATGTTGCTGATGATTGACATGTTCCTCTTCTTTACATGATCTGAATTTGAAACTACTTGAAAATTTTTTGCAAGGTATTCAAATCAGTAATAAACATGTTTTAAACATTCCCATGTCTTGCAGTAAAGAAACAAATGAAGTTTTCAGTTGTTCATGATCCATTCAAGCATAGCATAAATATTTCCTTTTACTGTTTAACACATCAAAAAGAATTTGTTCTGCAAAATAAATCAACCACAGATGCAAAAGGAGTTGATGAAGCAGTTCACCCCTCCTGGGCTACGTTTGCTGGGTCCAAGGCCCCCAAATGGGTCAGTCCTCGTTTTAATTAAATGCTCAAAATGAATTTACAACTGAATAAAAGTCTCTATAGGTGAAATAGACTGTAAAATCAGATTAAAAACACATGAATCCTTCAGGATTGACTATTGGTTCACCTCCAATGGATACCTGCAACCTGAAACAATTCTCTCAATATTGGGCCCTAGTGGCTCCTAGAACTTTCACGGCTCCAAAACCTATGCAAATGACCTATGATGGCTGAAAGACCTATTCCAGTGGCTTCAAAACGTCCAAAATACCCAAAATCAAAAAAATATTCATCCAAAACCGCCTTTCCTTTCTAAAGTTATGGCCATTTAATGATAATTGCCAGTTTCCCCTAAAAGGACTCCAGCTAACTTTAGTGGAGCTCCGCCAAATTTGGGCATCCGCCAAATTTGGCGCCACCACCAAAAGTCCTACCAATCATGCCTTAACCGCTGGCTCAATTTATGCATGTGACTGGTTCGGCAGTTTTCATAGGATTCCTCGCCCGGTTTGGTTTGGCCCTTGGTTCCGGCCTCAGGTCATATGTAATGGGAGGGCTGGCCCCCCAAATTTTCCCGCCGCCTGAGTTTTGAATTTTAAATAAAAAAATTTCCGTTAATATTTCAAACGAACATGGTGTGGCTCGTTGGTAAAACGGCGGAGTTGTTGGAGATAGGTCGGGGGTTCAATCCCCAACCCCACCAAGTTTTAACATATGCGCTCCATTGCCTACGTCCTTGAGCCACGTGGTGGCCTCTGGGCTTGCCATGTGGCGGGTTTTGATTGGCCCATTCCAACAGAATATTCCATGGAATATTCCAAGGAATATTCTGTGGAATATTCTTTTTTTTTTAATTTTTTTTTGAAAATTCAAAAATTAAGGGTCATTGGGCGATTTTGTTTTTGCCATAACTTTCACATACGGAGACCATTTTTCGAACCATTTATGGTGATGGAATCGGGAGGACGAGATCTATCCGGTCATTTAGGTTTGAGCCAATTTTGAGAACTTTCAATTTTGAGCATTTTTCGACACTTGGGACATGAGCCCCTGATCACGCCTCCCCATTGGGAAGCTTTTGGACCCCAAAAACCTTCAATTACCTGTTAAAGAGGTGAGGGTACAACACCCTCACTCTATCCACCTCCATCCACTTTTCCTTGTTCCGTTTGCTGCCTTTGAGACCAACCCGAACATAATCTACATTGCCCCTCCTAGAAGTGCGTGTCCTTCTGTCAAGGACTATATCTTCTTTGAGCTCATCTAAATATTCTGGTGAGAAATATTCTATAGATGGCAGTTGAACAACACTTTCATGATCAACGATCAAAGGAGGTTCATACAAACGTAAGTTCTCCACATTAACAACATAATACATTTGCATGTAGGAAGGCAAATGTAATTGAAAAGCATTATTTCCAACCTTCTTGAGGATTTTGAATGGACCATAATGAATAGGCTTTAGCTTTTTACCTTCTCCTTGCATCCTTTCCTTACCAATGTACAACCATACCTCATCCCCTTCTTGAAACTTGTGATCAACTCTATGCTTGTCCTGTCTTTCCTTGTACTTGCCTTGACTTTTCTCAAGTTGTTCTTGAATTTGCTGAATTCTTTCAATGAATGAACGAGATTTGTCAACATCACTATGTCCCTCAATGGCGACATCCTTCTCAAGAATGAAACCAAGAGGTGATTTTGGCAAGTAACCAAAACAAGCTTCAAACGGTGAGGTGTTTGTGGAAGAGTGCTTGGCACGGTTGTAAGCATACTGTATGTAGTGCAAATGTTCATCCCAAAGCTTGGGATGCTTGCTGCAATATCCTCTTAAGAGGTGCACAATGGTTCTATTCACAACTTCAGTTTGTCCATCTGTTTGTGGATGGAAAGCAATACTTTTCTTCAACTTTGTGTCCATCATCTCCCAT
>APFE030127721.1:43509-56195 GCA_000404065.3 Pinus taeda | reverse complement strand
CATCTTTCAGCTGGTCTAGCAAATCATCTATCCTTGGGAGTGGGTAACGATTCTTTACCGTTATCTTGTTCAAGGCCGTGAAATCAACACACATACGCCAAGTGCCATCTTTCTTTGGAATCAGTACAATCGGTGACCCACATGGCGAAGTACTTAGCCTTATGAAACCCTTGTCCAACAAGTCCTTGATTTGCTTCTTTATTTCCACATTCTCCATAATAGACATGCGGTACATGCCTATGTTTGGAAGAGGACAATCTGGATGAAAATGGATTTCATGCTGAATCTCCCTCTTAGGAGGCAAACCTGTTGGTTCCTGAAACATCTCATGATATACATCAACTACATCATACAGATCTGACTTAAGTTTGGATCACAATTGTCAAATGACTCATGATTCACATCAACCTTGGGCTTAATGACAAGAAGAACAAAATTCTTACTTGAATTGACCAGCCTTTTTACCTGTCCTGCATTCATCATCGCTATATTTGTCTTCTTGTGATGATCTCTAACAATGAAATCCTTGCCATCTTTGAAAAGATGATATTTGTTTTCAGGGCGATGGAAGATAGCTTTCCTGTCAATCAAGTAAGGACTTCCCAAAACAATTCTTGCTATATCAAAAGGTACCACATCAAGTTCAATTGTATCAATAAAATGTGCAGTAATTGCAAAGTGCAATGTGCACTTTCTTGTAACTTGTAAATTTGCATCCTTGCAAATCCATCCAAGTGGATATGGCCTTGGATGTGGAATGGTCTCAAGTTTAAGCTGCTTGACCAAGTCTTTTGATATAATATTTGCTTGTGACCCACTATAAAAAAGTGTGTCAATCTTAATATGTTTTGAAATCACCCTCACATGAAACAGTTCAATTCTTTCTTCCTCATTAGGAGCTTGTACGTGACAGTTTGAGGTGCTAGTGTTGGCTTGATTTCCCATTTCTTTTCCCTTCAAGTTTTTCAAACCCATGGTTGTAATCTTTGTTTCATCACCTGATTCATCCCCTAAATCTTGTGGAGTAGATGTAGTAGCAGCAGTTTTCTATTTCCCTTTGGATTTGTTAAATTGAGGTCTTTTCTTAGGATGTAATTTCCAACAGTTTTTCTCCTCATGGCCTGGTTTAGAATAGTGTTTACAGATCACTTGTTCACTCTCCTGTTTGATAGATGCATTCTTTTTGCCCTTTCCCTTAGAGGTTTTCTCTTTGTTTTTCCCCTTAGCGGGCTTGTTTCTACCCTCTTCAAATGTGTTTTTTCCCCTTGCCTGTAAATGGGTAGCTTGGACACAAGCCTCATCCAAACTAGTAGGTTTAAACATCAAGATGGTGTGTATAAGGTAGCTATGCAGGCCACCAATATACTTCAGCAAGGTGTCCTGGGTCTGTAAATCTACCCCTAACAAGAGAGCTCTTCTCCTGAATTCTTGGGTGTAGTCTTGGACATTCTGACCCTTAAGTTGTCTGAAATTTTGCCAGTTCATAATGGCTTTCTGCATGTGAGCAAGAGGATACAATTTTTTTTTAATGGCTAACAGAAATTTAGTCCATGTTAAGGTAACCTTACCAAATTTCTTGATCTCCTCTTTGGTCTTGGCCTCCCACCAGACCAATGCTGCTCCATCAATTCTCAAAGAAGCCAACCGAATCTTTGTGGCATCATCATGCATATTCTGGATCCTCAAGTAAACTTCCAATTTCCTAATCCAGTTGTCAAGTTTTTCTACATTCACTTCACCATTAAACATAGGCAATTCGAATTTTACATCAAGCTTCAAAAAAGGGCTTTTTCCAGAGGATCTATGTTTATGCACAGAAGAAGAAGACGAGGATGAAGAGGAAGGAGGCGACGATGGGGGTGGTGGATCACCATTACCTCCATGTCCTTTCTTGGAATGATCATCATCCTTCTTACCTCCTAAAGAACCCTCTCCTTCAAGTGGATGTTTGGACCCTTCTCCAGCCAATTTCTCATTTCTTTCTTGGTACAATATCCTCACCATTTCAGTGAGGTCCAAGAAAGCCTTTCTAAAGACTCTTTCTTCTTCTCTTGGATCCGTGTCTTGAGGAATTTCTCCTTCATGTTCAGACATTCTTGAAGCTTCTGCTGAGACTCTTGAGGGTGAAATTGAAGGTGAAGGTGATGGCTCTCTGGCCTTCCTCCTTGACTGAGGATTCTCTCGTTCTCTAGTCAACTGTCCTTCCCTTCTTTTAAGTTTCAACCTGGTAAGCATCAATACTTGCAAGACAATTAGAAGATCTTTGCACAAAAACAATCAAAAGACAACTACACCAGAGATTGACTGAAAGAGCATTTATCTACTTTGCAATTGTATAACAAGAGCATTTCGAAGGCTTCCTGGCTTGTTTCAAGCTCTGCCTATAGCTTATTTGACTTCTTTTGATACAAAGAAACAACAACATGGCTCTGATACCATCTTGATCTAAATTTGAAACTACTTGAAAAAGTTTTGCAAGGTATTCAAATCAGTAATAAACATGTTTTAAACATTCCCATGTCTTGCAGTAAAGAAACAAAAGAAGTTTTCAGCTATTCATGATCCATTCAAGCATAGCAGAAATATTTCCTTTTACTATTTAACACATCAAAATGAATTTGTTTTGAAAAATAAATCAACCAGAGATGCAAAAGAAGTTGATGAAGCAGTTCACCCCTCCTGGGCTACGTCTGTTGGGTCCAAGGCCCCCAAATGCGTCAGTCCTCATTTTAATTAAATGCTCAAAATGAATTTACAGCTGAATAAAAGTCACTACAAGTGAAATAGACTGTAAAATCGAATTCAGAACACATGAACCCTTCAGGATTGACTACTGGTTCACCTCCAATGGATACCTGCAACCTGAAACAGTTCTCTCAATACTGGGCCCTAGTGGCTCCTAGAGATTTCATGGCTCCAAAACCTATGAAAATGACCTCTGATGGCTACAAGACTTGTGCCAATGGCTTCAGAACGTCCAAAATACCCCAAATCAAAAAACTATTCGTCCAAAACCGCCTTTCCTAGCCAAAGTTATGGCCATTTAATGATAGCTGCCAGTTTCCCCTAAAAGGACTGCAGCTAACTTTAGTGGAGCTCCACCAAATTTGGTGCCACCGCCAAAAGTCCCGCTAATCACGCCTTAACCGCCAGCTCAATTTATGCATGTGACTGGTTCGGCAGTTTTCATAGGATTCCGTGCCCGGTTTGGTTTGGCCCTTGGTTCCGGCCTTAGGTCATACGTAATGGGAGGGCTGCCACCCTAAATTTTCCCGCCGCCTGCAATTTGAATTTTAAATAAAAAAATTTCCATTAATATTTCAAACGAACATGGTGTGGCTCGTTGGTAAAACGACGGAGTTGTTGGAGATAGGTTGGGGGTTCAATCCCTAACCCCACCAAGTTTTAACATATGTGCTCCATTGCCTACGTCCCTGAGCCACGTGGCAGCCTCTGGGCTTGCCATGTGGCGGCTTTTGATTGGCCCATTCCAATGGAATATTCCAAGGAATATTTTGTGGAATATTCTTTTTTTAATTTTTTTTGAAAATTCAAAAATTAAGGGTCATTGGGCGATTTTGTTTTTGCCATAACTTTCACACAGGTCGACAATTTTTCGAACCATTTGCGGCGCTGGAATTGGGAGGGTGAGCTCTATCTGGTCGTTTAGGTTCAAGCCAATTTTGAGCACTTTCAATTTTGAGCATTTTTCGACACTTGGGACATGAGCCCCTAATCATTACATCATGCACATGTATTCATTCATGTTCTTTTAAAAAATGAAATTTAACACATCAAAAAATTAAAAGGTCTTAGAAGGGTCCTTTGTCACATCTAGAACTGGATCACCAAGCTTCACTAGGTAACTGTCAATACAGGCATACCAAACTCAATGATCTTGCTTCAAACCGTATAATTTTTTTTCCAACATACAAACATAAGTATTCCTATAAACTTCAAAACCCTTGGATTAATAACATATATTTATTCTTGTAATATGCCATGTGAAAATGTCATCTTTACATCCATTTGATGAAGTGTCTATTCTTGACTAGCAGTAAGGGAAACAATCGATCTAATGGTATTTTGGTAGGAAATGAGAGCAAATATAGCATCATATTCTTCTCCTTCTTTATGGGAGAAACTTCAAGCCATGAAGCTTGATTTTTAATTCTCAATGATTCCATCAACTCCATTCTTTATCTCATATATCCATTTTGAAGTTACAACAAAATTTATCTTAGGTATCGATACAACTTCCCATATGTAATTTTTCTTGATCGATTCTTATTCTTCAACCATGGAATCCTTTGAAAATTTTTCTTACGTAACTTCTTCATGGGTAGAAGGCTCAACCTAGATCATAGAGCTCATAGATAAAACGTATCCCTAATACCAACATGACTTCTTTCTTTCTCTAAAGGTCATTTTGGCAAAGAGAATTTTTTTCAGCATCCTGTAAAGTATCATGAAGCCATAATGGTCTCATCATAGAAATTGGATCAATTGGAGGAGGATCCCAAGGTCCATAGGCTCCATGGGATCATTAACTAATTCCTTCTCATATTTAGGGCCTTCTAGTATGTCAACATCACCTTTGTTATCAACAGGAGGAGGTTAGGTAAGGTCCCTTTCTTTTCCAAGGGAAATATCCTCATCGAAAGTTACATCCCTACTAAAATAAATCTTCCTTTGAATAGATATGTATATTATAAATGATTTATAATTTTCAAAATATCCAAAAAATGTAACTTTATTTCATGTGGCTTCCATTTTGTTCCTCTGGTCCTTTGACACATGGAAATATAAAGGGCAACCAAATATCCTGAGATGTCCAATGTCATGCTTCACGAATGTGAATACTTATTTGGGAGTATTGTTATCCAATGCTTGATGAGGGACCTAATTTTAAACATATACTGTCGGGTTTGTAACTTCCCCTAGAGGAATTTCAACAAATTTTGATCATGCAACATAGATTGGGTAGCTTCCATGATGGAATTTTTCTTTCTTTCAACCACTCCATTATGCCCAGGATTATAAGGTAGAATAGTTTCCTTCTTGATTCCAACCTACATGAAAAAGTCAATGAAATCATTTGAAACGTAATTTCCACCATTATAGGCCCTAAAGATCTCGATCTTCTTCCTTGTTTGATTTTCTATCAGTGCCTTGAAATCCTTAAACATATCAATTCCTAATCCCTATGCTTTACGTAGTATATCCATGTCTTCCTATAGAATTCATCAATGAATATTATGTAGTAGATATGTCCACAAATAGAGTGCATAGGCATGGGTCCACATAGGTCAGAATGAATGAGTTGAATAATATCATTGGTCTTTCTTGTTAGAGTGGAATCATCCCCTTGTCTTCTTTCTGCTGGCACATTCTAAACATACTTCATCATGACTATCTTGAATATCAAACATTTCAGAGGGTAACTTATTCAATTTTTGTAAGGATTCATAATGTATATGTGCCAACCTTTAGTGCCATAGCTCATTTTGACGATTAGTTTCATGAACCATTTCTAGTAAATGTTTTCCATTGACTCTATAGATTCCTTCAACTCTTGATCCCAAGGTAAAAGAAACCCTCATGTGAGATTCCATAGGCCATGTGAGGACTTTTACTTTAATTAAATACACTCCCATACCCTTATCTTCCAAAGCAGAAATTGATACCAAGTTCTTCTTTAGTCCTAGAACATACATTACTTCATGAAGAAGAACTGATTCACCAGAGTCCAAATGAAATTTAATGAAACCAAAAACCTTCACATGATGAGTAGAACTGTCTCCAAGAATGATTTCCAAGCTTGTCTCCCTCTCAACTAGGTTAGAGAGAACTTTTTTGTACCCAGAGAATTGTCTAGAAGCCCCACTATCTACCAACCATCATATGAATATAGAGGACTAGAAAGATAATAAATAAGAATATATTTAGATTGACTTGTAGTTGCATCATTTTCATACATGGAGTTTATTTCTCTCCATTAAGGATGATGGCCTTCTTCATAGTCATCTAGAGTATCTCTTCTCCTTCTATCATACCTTCTTCCTCTATCATCTCCTCTTATTTGATCATCAACTATTCTTATATTGTTGAACTTTTTATTCTTGAAGCCACAATTGTTGTTGTAATTGGAGCTTGAAGCATTTATCTTCCTTGGGCATTCTTGTGGAAATTGCAGCATTCAATATCACTTGATCTTCTATTAAAGTCATGTTTATGGTGTTGGACCTACCAACATTAAGGGGGTATCCCCAATATGTAGTCCCAATTAGACCTCACACAGTTTGGGGTAGGAGCCCCATTCAGAATATGTCTTTGTTTATGAAAGAGTGGGATTTAGTGTTATGACTTGGTTGCGATAATGTATAGACTGATGTATTTGTTACTTTGGTGAAACATGTGTATATCTCTATGAAGGGTCAATGGAAATGCATGAAAGTTTCTAACACGATGAAGTGAATGTTAGTGAGCCCCTTAGAAGCTTGTAATAGTACTTCGTTTTAAAGGAACACACAAGCATAAAAGGCATCACAAGTTAGCCTGCAAAATAGTTCACAAGTTAACCATGATGGAAATATAAAACAACACACATTCAACAAGATTCATACTAATGCAAACAAAATAGTTCATAAGTGTTAGAATAAATAAAATAACATATATTACAAACATAACTTATAATAGTCCTACTATATCCACAACATATGCATGAAAACGTGTTAGCTCTGAGATTTTATTAAAGTGAA
Organism: Pinus taeda; assembly: GCA_000404065.3. NCBI lineage: Eukaryota > Viridiplantae > Streptophyta > Pinopsida > Pinales > Pinaceae > Pinus > Pinus taeda. Next base: position 49,434 of record APFE030127721.1, on the reverse strand, counting down.
ATTCCTAATCATACGTATACAATTGATGGACCACTAGTATCAATAGTGGAACATGAACCCAACACCTACTCCTCAAAAGAAAGATACTCCCTCTATGCTACGGAGAAGCCAAGGCTAAAAGAATTACCAAGCTTCTGCTCCTAAGCCAAAATCCTAATGAAAAGCCCTTGACATGACTAATGAGGGTACACTTATAAAAAAAAGGGTGACTATTCATCTCCCTTTGTGACTCTTTGACTTCCCTCATGACTATTTGACTTCCTTCAAACATGATCTTTGGAATTCATTAAAAAATGACTCTTCACATTCCACAATCGACACTTGGAATTTCACTTACAATTAATTACAAAAATATTACAATACTTCTCATACCCATGTAAGACAAAATTGGGTAGAGTCAGTTATAAAAACTAATATGAAAAAACAAGTTAAGCTTGAATTTGGGGATAATCTAGCTCAACCACTTCAACCTGTAGTTCCTTGGTCACATAGTGGTGCCAAGCCTTGTACTGCATGATGACTTCCCCAAACTGTGTGATGATATCAGGTTGGAAGCAGACTCTAGCCTCCATTGCATCTGGGTAGACTGATTTGGAACCGGTTTAGATGTCCTTCATAAACACGAGCAACATGGTGTTGATTTGCACAGGGCCACCATTATACGTCTACATATTTTTCCTATTCACCTCTAGATCTTCCTTGGTGGTGATCTGCTTGAGCTGGTCCAAGTATTATTCAACCTCCTGTGTGATATGATTCTTGCACTTGGCTTCGATGAGTGAGCCAACTGAAGGGATCTTATGTGATTTCACCATAAAATTAGTACTATTGTATAATCATGCATATAATACCTAAATGTTGGCGATGAACGAGGCGATTTGTTTGTTACTATGGATGATCATTCAAACTTGTGCTTTCTCCAACTCTACATGTCACCTTGTTTTGTTTCCCAATTCAAACAATACCTCTTTGTGTTGCATTGACCACTAATGCATGACAGTGATGGTTGTATGGAAAAAATTGAGGGCTTTAGCATTATCCATGCAAGGGGAAAATTGCATTATGCATGGTGACAAGCCCCTCATAAAGGCTCCTCCTGGTTTCTCCCAATGTCGATGGCGATACTTCGCTAAGTATGGATGCCTTATGTTCTTCCAGATATACTTGTGTGGGAGCTTCTTTCTAGACCTCTGCTTGGAGCTGGTCAATTTGTTTCCATGCACCCTATAAGTTATTTTCCATTTTCCTATTCTCAACCATGAGATAATCCATATTTGACTTGGTAGCAACTATAAAGGCCAAGTTGGCTATAGTAATTTCCTCTAGATTTCTCCTAGTATCAGTTACAATCACCCTTTCTCTAATAAATGTAGGAGATGTAAGATCATCTGGAAAATGTTTCTTTCTCGCTTGTACAATATTATTATTAATCTCATTATAAGTTAGGTTGTACCTATCCATGACCAAGCCATCATTAAGAGGAATAATTTCCTCTTCTTCACTTGGAGCTTGCTCCGTCGTAAGAGGAGGGGGAGACTAAATGGTGACATGCTAAATGCTTGTCATAAGATCAACATGTTGGTTTAGCAGCTTCGGTTCCACCTCCATGTCTTCAATCACAAATAGTTCTGTCATTTTATGAGCAAGTTCCTTCTCCTATAACTATTTTCTCTCCTCTTATAGTAGTCAGTTCTTCTCTTGTTCTATGGCCTGTTTCCATGTTGCTTCTTCTTCTTTTATTATCCACCTTTAATATTATTCTTATTTCTGCCTTTCTTATTCCAATATTTTTTTTTCCTGTTCTTCCCTCTACTTTATTTATTCTCCTTGGTTCCTCTGTTTCCTTCTCTTTTCTCCTACTATGGCTGCTTTCAGGATGATTGGATATTCTTTCATCTTGTGACTCTCCTCTTCCACTAGACTATGTGTAATTTTTCTCTTTCCATTTTCACACACTAGGTTGCACCTTTCTTCTAGTTATACCTTTGGAGTGACTTCTTTCTGAGGAGTAACCTATGACATTCTTGTGAAGTTGACTGGTTTCTGGGACTTGGAGGCATTATAACAATTCTTAATCTCTTCCTCCTCGTGCCTCTAAAATGTCCTTCCTGGCCATTGGAAATGAATCCTCACACAATGTTATTCTCAAACATTCCTAGGATCAGACGAATTGAATTCCAAATTACTGAGTGCAAATTTCTCTATCTCCTTGCCTTTGGTGCCTACAACCTTCAAATTCTTGATCTTGTAAAATCCAATTTGCAAAGGAAGAATGGGTCAAGGTTCCTTCTTATTCCTGTGAAAAGCTCTTAATAACCCTATGGAAAGATGATAAGAAACTTCTTGCAAGGAAAATTGTTAGTGGGATACCTTAGCAGAAGATGTGGAGACTTTTGACCACCAAACACTCTGAGGAAAGTGCTAACTAGTGAGGGAAACCAATCTGCTAATTCTGACACTTCTTCCATTGCCCCATGAGACAAGAAAGGTGGATCTTCCTCAAATATTAACCTATACAATGGAATGAGGAAGTGATCAGTTAGATTTTCAATTACTCCTTTGTAACTTCACTCCGAAAGCATCTTGCAGTAAATGTGAACGACAGGTTCTTTTGGTGACCAGGTCCAAATCATGCTAGGAAAAGAGTTATGAGCACATATTTCATCCAACAAGTAAATAGACATGTAGAACTTTGATTTCTTTCCCCTAGGAGGATTTTTACCATTATTTACATGGGTCCTCAATTGTTGAGCTAGAAAATATAACTAGTTGAATGGTTTTCCTTCATTCACAACCTGATTAAGCAATAATTCCCAACCTTTTGGAAAGGTCTTAGTACACCATATATCCAAAAACATAAGAATATCAAGTATTGATAAGCCTTCCTAAGAGATTTGGTCTTGTAAGTTTTGTTGGGTTTTTGGAAGAATTTGGAAGGCTCCTTCACCCAAATTTTGATGATATACTTTGTGCTCAGGTAGCTAGTGATTACATAGAAGTAGAAATCCATGTAAGATTCTAGTAGTAGAAAATGATACATACTCTGAAAATCATGTGCCATAAAAGATGAAAGCATTTTTCCACTGACAATGTTGATGATCATGGTCTTGTTATTTGTATGTGATGGTATCTAGATGATAATGTATGCACATGGAAAAACTGGGTACCTAGATGCAATCTTGTGTAATCCTAATCTTTGGACATTGATGTAAACTTGCTCGTCTTCAAGATTTGTTCTGAAGATTTTTGCTAAGGATACCTAATTAATCTTCTACCAAGTAATGTCTAACTCATTCTCTATGAAGAGTTGAGTGTCTCAGAAAACTGGTAAATTCACTGGAGTACTTTAAATTCTCTCCCTAGTGCTACTCTCCGTAGTGTCCTTTGAGATAGATCCCTTGGGAGGCATAGTGATAGTAACTGATCAAGAGAAGTGATAAAGAATTGCAGTACATGTATAAGAAAAATGAAGTCATGGAAAACATAAATTAGTTTAAGAAAAATGACTCACAAAGCAAGATACAAGTAGCAACCATAAGAATGAGAGGGAAAACTGCACAATTCCTGGCATGAGGGAAAATAATGACCTCATGAACTGTGGATTGCATAGTCTCAATGGTTGAAGATGAGGCTTAAGTCCTGGAACTGCACAATGCATATTTGGGTAAGCCAGGGACTACACAATGCACAACCTTATAAGCAAAGCACAAGGCTTGTACCTTGGAGTTTAAAAATGCATAGCTGATCAGAGCAATTTCTAGCCAAGTAAAGGGTAGATATGCCTAGGAAGAGAATGGGAAAGTGGTAGATCTATGTGATAGTGCAAGTAAGACTGAAAATATGATTAAAGGAAAGATAGATTAGTGAAAATAAACTGCAAAAGATTAGCATGCAAAAGGGAAAAACAACATGCATAGGGATTCGTCGGAACGATGACCACTATTGGGGAAAAACAATAATCTAATGTGACCCTTGTAAAAAGTGAACGATGGACCATGCCAACACTTGTACAAGATAATATAAGATAAAATACCAACAACTATGAAAAAAAAAAAAAAAAAAAACACTCACTGAAGTGAAACAACAAAAAGCAACAGAAAAAATGACAAAAAGTGACACATGCAAAACTCACCTAAAAAGGTGCCATAAACTCAATTGAAAGTTCATTGATCTCCTTAAAAAAGCTAGAACTTTAAGATAGAGTGTGAAAATGTACACTAGATGTGTCTATTATATAGATTTAGGCTAGTTAGGGTTTTCTGACGCATATGCCTAAAATCAAGGAAAAAGCACCACTTGTCTGAAATTCATAATTAGTGAATTAGTGGACTAAACTAGACATCAATTGGGAAACTCCTATTTTTTAGGGATGCCAGCTCTAATTTTTTAGGAAACTGCTTTTTCAGACTAGCAAAGGAGATTGCGTAATTTCTAGGCTCAAGGGCTTGGGAAATTCCTTACCTAAGTGAATTGCGTAGTTTTTGAGAGGAAGGACAACTTTGTCCAATTTTGATCTCAAGGTTCTCGTCCCTCCCAGGATTGTATAGTTTTGAGCTTAAATCTGGCCTACCTCTCACGATTGCACATTTTCTGAGCTCAAGGCTGACATACCTCTCTAGATTATACAATTCATATCTTCAAGGCTAACATGTCTTCCAATATTGTTCAATTTGGAAGGGAAGACTGAAAAATCCGCAAATTCAAGGAAATATATGGCTTGTGCCTGAAAAGGTTCTGGTTGGGATTAAAATAAGACATCAAAAGTGCTGCATGAAATAAAAGTCTTTAAAATAGCATGAATACTTGAAAAAAGTGAATGATGAGCTCTTGTGGACAGAAGGGAGTCTCCAAAATATAAGCATGGGAAAATTTTTGGAGGATGGTTGTAGCAGCTACGACACTTGGAGACACACTAGTAGAAATTCATCTCTCTGTATGGGTCTTAACTCATGTAAACAAGGTCTAACTATTTATGAAATATTGTTCATTTCATTGATCACCATTGCTTCTTTACTTAGATTGAGTTAAAGATATAGTCCCTACCATTCTCTTCATCAATGATGTTGGGTTGTGTTATATTCTTTGCATGATGAACCTTCGTGGTGAACCGGGGGATTAGAGGGGGGGCGGAGCCACCCCTTCGTTGTGCTAATTGCGCAGTGGGGGGTTTGAGGGGGGTGGGTAGCCCTCCTCTACGGGGCCTGGGACAGCGCCCCAGGTAAATGTTTTTTGGACCCTATATTAGGTTGGGCAAACCTACCTATGGTTTTCGGTCCATGGTTTTGGACGCAATGGTTTTCGGGCCATGGTATTGGATGCTTCAGCATCTATAAATATGTATTGTAACATTGAAAGGAACATAATGAAAATCAAGATGGTAGTCTCGGTTTTGGGATCCAGTGGGAAATCTCTGTGTATATGTGTTTTATGTATTATGCTCTCACATTTTTATTTTTCTTGTGATTTAGAATTCGTATGCAGGTAATTTCTGTACGAGGTTAAAACCTACATTTGGTATCAGAACAGTTTTGGCTTCAAGGGGACCCCTCTGTTGCTGAGGGGTTTCGCTCGAGCCTATGGTAGACCTAGTTCAGTGGGAGATCTGCAAGATCGATTCTGGTGGTGAAAGAAGATGGCGAGCAGTGAAAAGATAGAGATTGAGAAGTTCAATGGTCAAAGTTTTGAGTTGTGGAAACTCAATATGGAGGATCTGTTGGTGGATAAAGATCAGTGGGTCGCGGTAGATCTGGGTACTAAACCAACGAGAGTGAACAATGAAGAATGGAAAAAGTTGGATTGGAAGGCAAAGAGCACAATATGATTGTGTGTCTCAGATTCAGTATTGCTAAATGTATCAGGGGAAGCTACGGCGAAGGCTCTGTGGGACAAGTTAGGGACTTTGTACCAATCTAAGTCTCTAGTGAA
>APFE030127721.1:26020-40301 GCA_000404065.3 Pinus taeda | reverse complement strand
TGATTATGGTTTGTGCTACCAAGGAAGACCAGGATTGGACATAGTGTTGGATATTCATGGCTTTGTTGATGCAGACTGGGCTTCAGATCTGGATCAGAGAAGGTCTACAAGTGGGTATGTGTTTAACCTATTTGGAGGTGCAGTTAGTTGGATGAATAAGAAATAATCTGTAGTGGCACTATCAACTACAGAGGTAGAATACATGGCAGCCAGTCATGCAAGCAAGGAAGCAGTTTGGTTGCATAGATTGTGTTCAAGTATGGGGTTAGTACAGGGAGCTATAAGGATAGACTGTGACAACCAAAGTGAAATTTTCTTGGCAAAGAACCCTGCTTATCATTCAAAGACAAAACACATTGATGTTGAGTATAACTTTGTGAGGGATATGATAGAAGACAAAAAGGTGTTGGTGGTAAAGGTGGACACTTTGAAGAATACTGTAGATGCATTGAAAAAATCTGTGAGCTCTTAGAAGTTCTCTTGGTGTAGAGAAACAATGGGCATTTCAGGGTTGGAAAAATGACTAAGCTCTCCTGTGGTCCCCTGTGGAAAGAAAACAACAAGTGGGAATTTAGTGGGTTGTGTTATATTTTTTTGGACCCTATACTAGGTTGGGCAAACCTACCTATGGTTTTCGGTCCATGGTTTTGGATGCGATGGTTTTCAGTCGATTGTATTGGATGCTTCGACATGTATAAATATGTATTGTAACATTGAAAGGAACATAATGAAAAATCAAGCTGGTAGTCCCGGTTTTGGGATGCAGTGGGAAATCTCTGTGTATATGTGTTTTATGTCTTATGCTCTCGCATTTTTATTTTTCCAGTGATTTAGAATTCAGATGCAGGTAATTTCTGTACGTGGTTGAAACCTACAAACGACACACTAACAAGGACAAGTCAAACTTAGTTGTTTCAATTGGGGATGGGGAAGTACATGGGTACACAAGTAAAAAAGGATTTTTAGAGTTTCATCTTTGGTGTTGCTATGCTGCGAGAAAGTCTACATAATTACTTGATAGAGTCACTTTAGGGACACAAACATTTATCCACTTCCAGCGAGCCTAGACAGTACCCCGATGGAGTTTCTTACTTCACATCCCTACATAAGAAGACTTTCTCTTCTTTCACTCGTTATTTTTTTTTTTTTTTTTATTCATAAAACTAGCTTTAACACTTATTAATTTCATGAGGTAGAAGAGGGATTCTAACTTATTGAGAGCAGAGAAATTTTTCCCTTCAGAGAAGGATATTTAGACACCTCTGAAATACAGTTCACTCATTAAAGTTTTCTCCAAATCTTACTCTACTCAAATTAGTTGACATAGAACTATTATAGACATATTTGGGAACTGCAACCCCAATCACATATGTCAATAAACCAAGGGATTCTAAGTCCCTAAAAGTGTTGTTTCATACCCTAAAGGAACAAGGTATGCTGATTACATCATCTTCCAGAAGTTCTCCACAGGAAACTGCTCAGAATTGGTCAAAACTGGACCATACATATTACTTAGTGCAGAGGGTGTGATGCATCTCACCTGCTCAGTGCAAAAATTAAGATGCATACTAAAAGGCCCTTCTATAAGGTGAAATGGGCGAGAGTAGACAAATGGCAGAGATAGTTTGCAAGGTGGATGATCATGGAATCTTCCAGAAACTTCTCCTGTGACACTTGCCTCTCTAAATTCGCCCAGGGATGAGTAAGAGATCATCAATCCCCAAGTGGAATCAAGAACTATCAAAGAGAAGACACTAATCAAAATCCCAGAAGCTGACTCACCCCCTTACAATCATCTATATATGGATCCCTCATCCCAGAGATCTAGGGGTTGGAATCTTGTATCTTGTAAGGAAGTGTTGTTGGTTTCCTGGTGGAATATCATAGTGTTGGGTGATCTAACCTTTTCATGAGGTGAAGAAGGGCTTTCATGCTGGGAGGATGATGTTGGGTCAGATCAATGGGTTGGAATCCTCTCTTCTAATCTTTACATCAATAGAGCTATTCAAGTTTTCCTCCACAGTCTTGTATGTCTGATAATATATGCATTTGTGTGGTCAATATATATCTAGTCCTATATTGTTTATAATTGTAGATATCTACACTTTGAAGGTATTATGTTGCTTTGACTTTACAGGTACTTGTTGAAGCGGAATGGTCAAGGAAAGAGTGGCAAAGATTTGTCAGAGAGGAGAAGGAACAAGCAAAGAACTGAGCGAAAGATTGAGGTTGGTATTCTTTACTCCCCTCCTATCTACTTCTCGTAAAGGAAAACGAAAGTAACTTTATTCTGTTTGTTTCTAAGATAGCTACCCATCTTAGTGGGACTAGTAGCTCTGCATAGACACTAGATTTCCCGATAACAAAATGGCGGCTCCACTGGGGAGTGAATAACTTGTTTGCTTGTCTATATTTGTTTTCTTTATAAACTTACAGACGGAGCCTGAAGTCAAGCCAGCTAGCCTTCGAAATGCATTTTCTATGCAAGTGCAAAGTAGATCAATGCTGCTTCAGTCTATCTCCATGTTGTTTTTATAAACTAAACAATTGATTTTCAAATATCCTAATTGCCCTGGTGGTGGCTCAAGTAGCCTCATTAGATCAGCCCGTGTGATTTGTATTTACTGACTATCATTAGCTCGGCTTAAATCCCTGAACTAAGCTGCAAATTGTGACCAAGAACCAAGTTGAAGTCTCGTCCCTGGACCATCGCACCTTTTCCTCTTGGGAATCTGGATGCATCACACCTCCCGTGTGTAGTAGGTGAGATGCATCACTCTTTCCTTGTGTTACAGGTGCGATGATCAGATAAGACCTCTTCTGCTTCCAGATTTTGGTTTTTTGTTCACTCTCTTCAGCTTTATTCAGGAGTTTTGCTGTCTGTGATCAGTATGCCACTGTGGAAACTCCCTTCCTTTGCATGATTCAGCCTCCATAGTACAAAGAATTGTAAATGTTTTTATGTATTGTTTGCCATTTACGGTTTTCCTTTACAAAGAAGTAGCATAATCAAACTGTTGTCTTTTGATTTGGAAGTGTCACAAGTGTCGTTTTCAGTCAAAGAAAATAATCCTAATGTTCTTGATGGTCGATTACACTATTATTCTTGTATTTGATTTGGATTAATAGTGTTTCAAGTGTCAAAAGCAGTTTTCAATTCAAAATCGCAAAGTGTCGTCATTATCTTCCTTTTTTTTTTTGAAAAGAAAATCGTTAGTACTGTCGCTTGAAATGATTCAGATTTGTACTTAGCATTCTTTTTGTCATTCACACATTAAGAAAGGAAAACAAATACATGCATGTGCATTTGCATTTAGACTGCTTGTTGATTTTGATTTAGGACAGTGCATCTAGTGTGTGCTCTCTTCTCTATGTTGAAATAATCCCGTTTCTCTTTCTTTAGTAGCTAGGATTTTCATTGCAAAAATAAGATTAAACGATTGTTTATCATCTTAGATTGCATTTTAGGAATTGTATATCTACATCACGTGGTGAACCTGAAAGGCAAACTTCTTAATAAAGATCAACTATAAAATAAATTCAATGAACATAAAAACGCTTTGGAACCTAATGCACAACAGTTAGAAGTCGAGGCTAGAGACATATTTCGGTGTCGTAAAGCCTGGTAACTATTGCTTTCATTGTAGGTTGGGTGATTCCTCCTCTTTGAGATGACAAGTGCTAGTACAGACTTGTGCTTCCACGTATCGTCGAGTATATATTGGGAGACCACAATAGGCTATATCCTTTATCTTTAGGAAGCCGTGTCTGCCGCGCTATCGATTGTAATGCACTTAACACAGCATTTGGGAAGATTGACTGCCGTACTGTAAAAAGTACTCTGCAGTTTTGTGATTGGTTGGTAATCCCTCTTTCTAGATTTCCAGAGTAGTCTCTTTCATTCCTTTGCAGACTCCTTAAAGGAAAAAGTCCATCTGAGCACTTATCACTTCAGGCTCATTAAAAAGCGAAGGCAACTAGAGTCATCTTTAGCTTTTTCTTGACTCTTAAAAATTGAAAAAGCAAGTTGTGTCAAAGCATCTAAAATTTATTTTAATCGGAATAATGTCACTATTCCCTCATTCGTCTTAGGTTAAGAAAAATGGAGTCCACCAACCAAGGATTTCCCCTTGGGGGAAATCCTAGTCCTTTCTCCTCTTGGGGAGATGTTGGTGCACCTCACATGGCCACATTGTCCCTCCCAGGACTGACAATTGGCTTGCCAATATGGCTCTTCTCGACCTCTATCGTTCAAACCGCCACAATTCTTGAGCAATCAAGTCAGCAACTAGATGATACTAGAGTTATCCCCCAACCTTCTGCTTCACTTGTTTCTCCCTCCCCTCCTTCCTCTTCGCTTGGTAAATGTAAAGACCAAGTAACTGAGAAGAAGAAGAAAGGGAAGGAGAAGGAGAAGAAAAAGAAGGAGCAAAAGGCAAAAAGGGGCAATTGTGCATCATCTAGTGAAAATCCACACACTGCACCGTCCAAACCCAAATTTCCATGTGTCATTTGCAAAGGGGACCACTATCATCGAGATTGTCCTTGTATCCCTTGGATCTTAAGGGATTGGTCTCCTTGTTTGCACAATCTGGTGTCATCAACCTCTCATGATCATGTTGAGAGTACACTGTCAACTAGTGAAAATGAAGTCTCTAGACAGAAAGGAAAACGTAAATTTCCTTGCAAATTGTGTGAAGGCAATCATGTCATCCACCATTGTCCCTTCCTAGATGAAGCTAAAAGAGTCTTAGATAACCATCCTGCTTCACTTCTACGGATTCCTACTGGGTACAAGAAACTCTTACCAAGTCAATCACTAGTTGAAAATCTGACTGACATGACTTTGTGGTCAGTCAAAGCATCTATCATTGAATATAGACCCTCTGAATCCACACCAAACAAAATTCAAAAGGTTGAGGTGGTAATCGACCCAGTCCTGTCTTCGGAAGGTCCATCTTCAGATGATGCAGTCACCGAAGAGAATGAGAATGACATTGTTCAGATTCTTTTGATAAGCACAGACTCTGATGAACATGGGGGCAATTTACCCATTCCATTACCGCAGGAAGGAAGTTCGTCAGGGTCATATCCGGCCGTTTATTCGGTCCCACCTCTAAGCAACCTAGTCATTTCCTTTGACTGGAATCTACTAGGCAGACCCTGTTTACCGTCTAATGTACCATTCCAAATCATTGTACAAGCTTACAGAATGGTCATGGTCGGTACCATCATAGATGAGGGAGCTTCTGTGAGTATCCTTTCGTCAACTTCTTGGAAAGCGCTTGGTTCGCCAACGCTTCTACCTGAGATGCGAAATCTAACAAGCTTCGATAAAGGAACCAGTCGACTGTTAGGGATCCTTCCAAATTTGCCTATAACTTTGAGAGGGAAAACCATGTATCTGAATGTAATGGTAGTCCAAGGACCTTTAGATTATAATCTGCTCCTTGGGCGTGACTATATTTATAGCATGGGAGCCATTGTCTCCTCACTCTTTCGAGTAATGTGTTTTCTGCATGAAGGTCGAGTGGTCCAGCTCGTAGACCAGCTTTCATTCCCCAGCTCACACATAGCTAATAGTCAAATACCATCCCTAACTAGTCGTTTCATACAAGGAATGTCTCATCAATCTCCAGTCCGTTCGCCTGAAGAACATGAGTAATTTGGTGGCCATGACTGAAACCCAGGGGGCATGCACCCTGGTCTGCATCGGTAGGAAAACTTTAGGTATAGGGTAGGTTTCTGTGAAGGATATATGACTAGTCTAACACACCCGTCCATTTAGGGAAATGGGATTAGACTAGAATAGGATACCTCCGTCAGAAGGTAGGCCTTTCCCGATAGAGCAAATGTTTTGTCTGCAAATTGAAGGGTAACCTGGAAACTCTACTTCGCTATACCTGGGGGCATGCAAACCTTTTTGTGTGAAAGTGAAAAGCGGCCAGCATAACGCTAACCCCATAGTTTTGCTGACTTCAACTGCTTAAGTTAGGTGATTGGTCGGATCAACTGTTCACCTTTGAAGGAAAAGTTTTCCTACCTAACCTCCGTAGTTAATTAACCCCTAGGATAGTAGCTGGTTTTTCCTAGCTTGCATGCGAAAGGGAGCGAAGCAAAGTTTCGAATGGTGCAAGCTCCTTAAAAATTGAACCTATCGGTGAGACATCCTTATTATATGACTAGAACGAGCAGTTTTTATGTGAAGTTTAAGCTTGTTAAAAATTAAACCTAAGCAATGAGAAAATCTTCCCCTAGAGTTAAAGCTCATTAAAAAATGAACCAACCTCTGGTAAATAACCATTGTGAATGCATTATCATTAGCTTTTTGAGCCCTGGTCATGTTCTTACCATCACCTCCACTCTGTTTTAGCTGATCATATGCCTCCATTTGATTGTTTACCCTTTTGAGGAACAACTACGATGAGTGATTCTGTTAGCCATCCTTGTGACATTGCCATGATTGGAAAATTCCAAACCTTACCTGGAATTAGCAGCTACCTGGAAATATCATTCATTCCTCAAAAACGAGTCTCCTTTAAGCTCTTTTCATCTGACTCATAAAATATGAAACGATTGCCGAGCAATTGGCCTCTCCATCTCGTTAAAGCTACCGGAAGTGCTATCCCTCCTCTAGATTTTAATCTTTTTGGACCTAAGGGATTATTACACAAAAAGATCGAGCACTTGTCTTGTTCGGCTTGTTAAAACTATAAAAAATTCATCCCTTTCATGTTATTTTATCCTTTTTTGGACTTAAGGGATTATATGACGAAAACAGATTACTGGAGTTTCCTTTCCGTCCCTTTTCAGACTCTCTAAAATTGAAAAAGGACCAAGTTGTCTTTGTCGTTAAACTCATTAAAATGAATAGCGACAAACTTGTCCATAGGGACAAGAACGAGTTTCACTATCGCTAGGCTCGTTAAAACATAGCGACGGGTTTGCCTGAAGGGAAAATTATAGAACAACCATATGTTATCCTCCTCAAGCTTGATAAAAATAAAGAGGTATTGGTCAGCAATTACTGGGAAAATTGGGAAGAAAACTTGAAGAAACTTTATTGGTAGCGATTCGCTCTTGAACATGACACTTTCACTCCATCACCATGATTGAGTCGGGTTGGGTTATTCCTTTCACCAGTCATACTACCATTGGTCTATCATACCATCCATCTTTGGGGTTAATGCTACCAATCCCTTTTAGTGTCACCGATATGTTCAAGAGAAGTCAATCAGAGAATTCACCAGCCTAGCTTGTGTCTCACCCACTGCAATACCTTCACATTTCATTCTTTCATGACTGCCACCCTGAAACCTATATCATTAGATCGTTTTCACCTCCACAAAATCATTTGCTTCGTTCCATGTCGTAGATGTGGGATTCATTAAGGCCCTCTTACGACGGGTCACTTCTTGTCGATGACAACTCATTATCCCAGAAGTCAACCTAGGAACAACCCTTTCAGTACTTTGAAGCTTGCATGCCTCAATGGAAAGTTTCTCACTTTCGGTGACAGGTTTACATCAATGGCCTTCGACTGAAAGATTTTGCATGGTGTTCGAGGCCAAGTCCCATTTTCACACCATGCAAATTGTACTGTAGTACCTTGAGGGTCATCATCATTATCAGTTATTCCTCTTGCGCCTGTGAACAACTTACATCATTTGCTAGTAATCAGGCAATGTCTTTCCATGTTCGACTCCAGAACATTTTTCACATGGATCGACTTGTACTCTGAGCGAAGATTGGAAAAGTTTGAATACCCCGGATCTAGTTTCATCCATCCGGGCTGTGATATATTCAGGGAAATAAAGACATCAAATGTACATTATTGCTACACATATGATCATCTGAATCAAAGGATGATGGCTCTATCAGAATCATCAGTTTACCACACAGACGGTTGTCTTTCCTATGTACATGAAAATTAATTTATAAAGCCGAGCATGGTAATGCCTGCCTCAACTAGATCATGAAAATGTTATGAAGATAATGTATTTTATTGTATCTTATTATAGGTCGCCTTCCAGTTCGAAAAACCTCGGATCCTCATGATAAAGCATTTCACCCGACATCAAAGATCTACGACCTCATGCTTTAGGGGGCAAGTATTATAGACATATTTGGGCACTGCAACCCCAATCATATATGTACATAAAACAAGGGCTTCTGAGTCCCTAAAAGTGTTGTTTCATACCCTAAAGGAACAAGGTCAACTGATTACATCATCTCCTAGAAGTTCTCCACAGAAAAATCAGAACTGGTCAAAACTGGACCATACAGACTGCTCAGTGCAGAGGGTGCGATGCATCTCACCTTCTCAATGCAAAAAAGTGCGATGCATACTGAAAATCCCTTCTGTAGGGTGCGATGGGTGAGAGTAGACAAATGGCAGAGACAGTTTGCAACGTGGATGATCATGGAATCTTCCAGAAACTTCTCCTGTGACACTTGCCTCTCTGAATTCTCCCAGGGATGAGTAAGAGATCATCAATCTCCAAGTGGAATCAAGAACTATCAGAGAGAATACACTAATCAAAATCCCAGAAGCTGACTCACCCCATGCAATCATCTATATATGGATCCCTCATCCCAGAGATCCAGGGGTTGGAATCTTGTATCTTGTAAGGAAGTGTTGTTGGTTTCCTGGTGGAATATCATAGTGTTGGGTGATATAACTTTTTCATGAGGTGAAGAAGGGCTTTCATGCTGGGAAGATGATGCTGGGTCAGATCAATGGGTTGTAATCCTCTCTTCTAATCTTTACATCAATAAAGCTATTCAAGTTTTCCTCCACATTCTTGTATGTCTGATAATATATGCATTTGTGTGGTCAATATATATCTGGTCCTATATTGTTTATAATTGTAGATATTTGCATTTTGAAGGTATTATGCTGCTTTGAATTTACAGGTACTCTTTGAAGCGGAGTGGTCAAGGAAAGAGTGGAAAATATCTGTCAGAGAGGAGAAGGAACAACAAAAGAACCGAGCAAAAGATTTAGGTTGGTATTCTTTGCTCCCATCCTATCTACTTCTTGTAAAGGAAATGAAAGTAACTTTAATCTGTTTGTTTCTAAGATAGCTACCTGTCTTAGTGGGACTAGCATCTCTACATAGACACTATATTTCCCGATAACAAACACAACCAACCAATAATAAAACCAATTAGAGTAGGTGGCACTAGTTATAGATTTAAGCATCATGATTCCATTACGGTTCTCTCTGAGAAAAACCATATTTTCCATTAGGGTATCATTGACTAAGAGGTTCAATATCCTTGTAAAGAGGGAATAAATAGATAACCAAGCATCAATAGTAGAACAATTTCCTCTTCAACTTCACCATGCTTGCATCAGAAACCAAATACGGTCTCATGTAGAAGTTATTTGCCTATAAAAGAAAGAAAATGGTAGTGTTTAAAGCAAACAAAATGAAACAAAATAAATAAATGAAAAAAACTACCCCTACTCCTAAACTAACTAATAAAATGCCAAGCTCACGTAAAATGAAACTTCTAGTGTGTTATGCAACCAACTCAAAAATAGATAGATCAATGACTTAAAATTTATCGTCTTTGAGGGGGAAACCTCCTTTACATTACATAAATGAAAAATTCTTGGATGATACAAATGACATGACCTCCTTTATATATATAGGAGTATAAGGGGTCACAATATAATTAGAACCTACATAGAAATAATAATGTAAGGGAAGAACAATAACAGTAGTGGGCTTGTATGGGGCACAACAATAATAATATGGGGGCTATAACATGGGAATAAAAATAACAAGAAGGGTGATACACCAACAATAATAATAAGGGTGCTACACTAACAATAACAATGAGGGGGCTAATCTAGTATTATAAGGACCTAACGTGCCCATCTCCTTCAAAAAATTGTTGTCCTCAATGCTCGAGTAGTTCTGGATGCTTCTATATAAACTTATCATCCTACCATGTGGAATATTAAATGGGTAATTTCTTCCACTTAATTAGATACTAAAAAATTAATTGCTTCCATAGCTATCAGGTTCTTATTTTCATGATGGCTTAAGGGCTCAAATATGATTTTTCCTTCTTCATAAAGTTCTATAAACATTGTTTGAACTAAAATTTTGTCATCGATAACCTTCTTTAAGCATGAAATATGGAAAATTGGGTGTACTGGGGAAGATGCACGCAACTCCAATTTGTATGACATAGTACCAATCTTTTGCAACACCTTATAAGGGTTGTAGTACATAGGTGATAATTTTTTTATTATTCTTACCTTTCTTAAGAGACATTTATTTGTATGATTTTAGCTATAAAAATACCCAGTCACCTACATTAGAAATTCTTTCACTGTGATGTTGATTTGCCTATTGTTTCATTTGATTGTGTGATGAAGTGAGGTTATTCTTTAAGAGTTGGAGAACTTGTTATTGATGCTCGATTTGATCTTCCACTTCTTATAACTTAAAATTTTCTCTTAAAGAAGATGTGATGGATGGTGGATGACCTCCATAAAGTGCCATAAATACGGTCATTTTTGTTGTAGTATGAAAGGAAGTGTTATACCACCATTTAGCTAGAGGTAACCACTTGACCAATTGTGTTTGTTTATGAGATACAAAGCAATGAAAATACCCTTCCAAACATTTGTTCACTATCTCAGTCTACCCATTAGATTGAGGCTGATAAGATGATCTATGAGGTAATTGAGTACCAAGACAAGAAAATTATCCCTACAAAAATTTCCAGTGAAAATGGGATCTCTATCACTTACTATAGTCTTTGGGTTTCCATGAAGATTTTGAATTGTTTCCATAAATGCAGTAACAATTGTATTAACCTTAAAAGGATGAGATAATGCAGAAAAGTGTGTATACTCGGTAAGTCTATCAACTACTACCATGATGACACTCTTTCCTTCAAACTTGAGTAAACCTATGATAAAATCCATTGTGACCTCCTCCCAACATGGACTTGAAATAGATAAAGGTTGTAACAAACCCAATATGTTGATTGTCTCAACTTTATTTTGTTGGAAAACCAAACATTTTTCCACAAAATTACAAATATCATACTTAAGGCCTTCCCAAAAAAATTCCTTCTTGACCCTATGGTATTTTTTAAAAGATCTTGAGTGCCGTCCTAAGGGAGAGGTGTGCAATTCCAAAAGAATCTTTTGTTTGAGTTAGGGATTCTTATAAATATATAAGTCAGATTTGTACCATAATGAATCATTTTTCAAGTTAAAAGTATCAGATGTATTGATATTTTTCTGCAACTTTTGAATGAGTGACCACACATATTCATCGTTCTTCCATTCACCCCTTGCTTTAGTTATCAACTCAGGTTGGATAATAGAAATTGCACAAATAAATGCTTCCACATCCTCATCCTTTCTTAAGAGTGCATTTTCAACACCATTTTGCTACCCTTTTTTGGAGATGATGTGAAAGTCATAAACCAACATCTTTGTCACCCACCTTTTCTATTCTTATCAAGATAATATTTGTTCTAAAATTTACTTAAGGATATCATGATCTATTTTTACCTTGAAATGTATTCCCATTAGGCAAGGTCAAAATTTCTGTAGTGCATGTAGTATTGGAAACATTTCTTTCTCATAAATAGGTTTGCATAAATACTTTCCTTTGATTGGATGACATTGAAAAGATACAGGTCTTCCTTATTGCATTAAAACAACACCAATTCCTTTTCCTAAGGCATCACATTCCATAATAAAAAAATTTGTGAAGTCTAGCGTAGTTGAGACCAGTGCTTGGCACATTGCATCTTTAAGATGTTTAAAGGCCTTCGTTTCCTATCGATCCTAAGAAAATGCATATTTCTTAAATAATGATGTTAGAGGTGCCACTATTCTCCCATAATTATTAACAAACTTGCGATAATACCCTGTCAACCTGAGAAATCCTCGAATATGCTTTATGGTCATGGGGATTTTCCATTCATTAATGGATTTAATTTTTTTAGGGTCTACCTTAACACCCTCATGAGATACAATATTACCCAAATATTCCACCTCTTGTACTCCAAAGAAACATTCGGAGGTTTTTTCATATAATTTTTCTTCTTGAAATAGTTTGAGCACCCTGTCAACATGTTCAACATGATCCTTCTAAGACTTGTTGTATATTAGTATATCATCAAAAAATACTAACAATTTTTTTCTAAGGAAGGGTTTGAAAATAGAATTCATCAAACCTTGAAATGTGGAAGGTGCATTAGTAAGGCAAAAAGGCATGAAAAAAAATTCATAATGACCCTCATGAGTTCTAAATGTTTTTTTCAAAATGTATTCAGTCTTCTTTCTAATTTGATGATATCCTAAATGAAGATCCAGCTTGGTTAAGTAAATTTCTCCATGTAATTCATCCAACAATTCATCAATGAGAGGAATGGGAAATTTATCTTTAATAGTGGGATTTTTGATCCCCCTATAATCCATACGCATACACCATGATCCATCCTTCCTATGCACCAATACTACTAGCGCAGAGAAAGATCTTTGATTAGGTTGAATTATACCAACATCTAGTAATTATGCAACCATACATTCAATTTTAGTCTTTTGGGCATAAGGATATTTGTAAGGCCTAATGTTTGGAAGAAAAATTATTGAAATCAAATTAATAGCATGATCATGATCACGAATAGGTGGGAGGCCTTTGGGAGTCTCAAAATCCTTGGAATGATTATCGAATACTTTTTGGAGACTTGGAGAAATAAATTATTTTGATGCTTCAACTTCTAGTGAGAATAATTTTGCAATTACACCTCATTGATCTTCCCTCAAAATATTTCTCATGCCATTAGATCTTATTATATTTCCTAGTTTCCCTAAAATACCCCTTAATTTAACTTCCTTTCCTTCCCAACAAAATTCAAGAAAAGTTCTTGAAAATTGAAAGCTATCATCCCCAAATATTGCAACCATAGCACAACCCATTGGAATGGAAATAATTGTACTATTCAATACATATTCCTCCATGGTTAGCTTGATATTATGGCACTTTCAAGGGAAAATTATAGTTACTCCATATACAACCATCAATTGACACTTCGGTGCTGGATATAGGAAGGAATTCAATTCCCTTGCTATCTTACAGCGAATAAAATTATGGGTACTACCCGAATCAATCAACAATATTACATTTTTCTTCTAGATATATCCTTCTTTCTCTGGGGTTCATTCCTAGTGTATATCCTCCACTTTTGATGTTTCTTTTTCCTTTTCTTCCTCCTCTTCACAATTTCTGTAGAATAATTTATTATCAGCACACTTATGACCATTAGTGTATTTTCTATCACAATTATAACAAATCCCTTTTTCCCTTTTTTCCTCCAATTGTTGTGGTGTCAACCTTGTAGGCTGTGGAAGACTAGGAGCAACAACACTTCCATATTTATAGTTGTGAGTGGTAGACTTCCATGTTGCCATAATTTTTCTTTCAACTTCCATTTCCACCCTAAATGCCTTCTCCAATGAATCAGGTTCACAAAGGTGAACCTCATGTTGGATGTTATCTTTAAAAGTCCCTATGAAGACATCAATCCTATGCTCCTTTAGAATATTAGTTTCCCTAATATTCAATTTGTGGAAGTCTTCAATGTGATTTGCCATTGAACCCTTTTGTTTGAGATTTATCAATTGGCTAAACAAGGTGTTTCTCTTTGTATTTTCATAATGTGTAATCATTTCCTCCATAAAAATCGACCATGTGACAAGTGGTTTATGAGAGAAAAGTCATCTATACCATACGAACTGATTTGGTTCTAAATATGAAGATACAGTATGTACCTTTTGTTAGGGTTGCAAATCCTGTAGATCAAAATATTTCCCATTTGTAGTATCCATGTTACCGGATCCTTGCAATCAAACTTTCTCATATCTCTATTTGGAATGTGGTGTTTCTTAAACCCCACATTAGATTCTCTACAATCATAATTCATATTCCTTTTGTCCTCATCATTATTTTCGTGGATTACCTTGTCACCACTGGGAAGCCTTTCTTGAAACAACTTTGTCAATCCTTCCAACTTGACATTCATCACATCCATAACTACTTTAAAAACCTCCATGTTTCTTTTTATACCATCCATGTCACCTTCTATTTATGATTTTAAATCACCCATGTCCCATTTTAGTTCATCTCTGGTTTCTCTTTGTGAAAGCAAAATTTGTTGCACTTGGTCCCGTAATTTTGATATATCATGCTGCAATTCTTCCTCTTCATGCGTCATAGTAGAGATTTATGAGGGCTTA